>MKEJ01094599.1:0-28600 GCA_001753735.1 Embelia ribes
GTGATACCGAAAGTTTTTTTTTACTATTAAAATATCTTATAAAAAAATTGTTTTATTTACGTATCCGATTTTCGAGTAGTCTCGTAAAGTAACGAACTGTTTGAAGATCGTTATAATTAAAATATATGGTTGCTATTTGGAAATGAAAGTATAGTGGTTATTTTTGAATTATGCCCTTTAGTTTTGCGTCAAACTTTTCATAAAGTGATTTCTCTAACAAAAATATTATCTAGAAGATTATAGACACCATTTTTTGCACAATTTCTTAAAATTATTCTTAGGCTAAGAAGTCGTCAGGTGCATATATTTAGGGGATAGGAATTGTGATCGAGGTTTTGCCAACCCTAAACCCAATTTCAATACGATCGAGTTTAGTCAAACCAAAAACATAAGCACAAGTAATAATAATCATATAAAACGAGATTTAATCTTCTTATTTTCTAAGCAAACCGCACGGCAAAAAAATCCAGTGGCAAATTATTACCCAATGAAAATGTTTGATTGGGTTACAAATACTCACTTTATAACGATATCCCATCGCTATTATTCCTCCAAATAAGATATAAGATTGTGACTTTATAGATATATATAGACAACATTCAGTAATTGATACACAGAAGAAAGAAAAATAATATTAACATATTAAAAATAAAATTAATAGCATTTTTTTTATTTATCAAATTTTGAATAAAAATATATACAAAAATTATATATACACATACGTATAAAATTGCGTCATATGATATACATGCACATGGACTAGAAAGGATGTGATTGTAGAAGTGCCTAATTTTTCTCTGACGTTCTAGAAGTAGTTAATTTTTCTTTGTCATCATTCTAGAAGTAATTATTGAGCATTTAATATCTTGCCTTGTGAGACAAAACCACAAAAATGAAAGTATATATATATATATATATATAAAAGCTGTCACAGACTTGGAACTGGTACAGATATAAACTCTACTCTATAAACAAAGCGTAGATTGCACTTGGGGTTTTAACAATTGCGTTAAGCTTTGGGTACTTCGTGCATTTAGGGCGCGTTAACATCATTTAAATATTACTTGGGGTTTTAACAATTGCGTTAAGCTTTGGTTACTTCGTGCATCATTTAAATATTTTATAACTCATCTTAGGCTTTTAAAAAATAAATATTCAATTTATACTTATATAGTTGTCCTGTCAATATTCCCTAATGCGTTTATCTATCACCATGTTATCAAAAATGGTAGGTGCTTTTTAATCTTTGAGAAGGGGAGTTAGAGGATAAACGTAAGCGTTCGTTGCTCATTTCATATTTTCTAAGTCATCTATTTTTTTTTTTTTTCTAATTATAATGGAGTACTTTAACAAGATCCAAATTACAAATAATATTAAGCCAATCCTGAATGTTTTCCTAGATACCAATGTAATGAAATTTTTTGGAAATTATTATTTTTCTATCGTGTTAAGAAAGACAAGAAGTCGGCTCTCAATAATATATATATATATATATATGTATAATGAAGAAGGCCATGCACAAAATTGTGATCACCCTCTCCTTCAACTTATTAAGAATTTTGAGAGAGGTATCCCACTTAATCATGTATCATATTTATGTATGTTTTTTCACATAATCTTATTTTTTATTTGAATTTTTTTATGCAACAAGTTTTAAATAATCGGAAAACAAACGGAAAGGGAAAGATAATTCTATTGAAATTTTAAAACGTATTTCAGTTCAATACTGTCTTGAAAAACAAAATAATATAATGCAAAAATAACCCATATATCGCATGGACTACATAGTAAAAAATGAAATAGACCAAAATTAGAGAATTTTTGGGTTTTAAAAAAAAACTCAAAAGTAAGAAAAGATGCATGGATAAGCTTTGATCAATGTCACTTTTATCCCAAAATGACAAATTTGACAAAGCACTCATGACAAAGTGAGCGAAAAAGATAACTCATGTTTGTTCGAAAAGATACCATGTAGATTATGAAAATTTTAAATTCAGTTTAACTGTTATCACTTTAATTAGCAGCACATTAATCTTACAAAAGTTCCAATTCCTAATTCTACAGAATATGCGCAACATATCCAATTTCGTCGAACTTCTATAAATTCTCTGAAGGGCTAAAAGCAGAAATCAAATTCGTAAAAACTTCGAAACAAAATCAAGAATTCTCTGATCTTAAAAATAAAATTCAAGATTTACTCACATTCATTAAATTGAGTACAAAATAATTCCTGCCCAGTAAAATCGTGAAATTGTATCTAGATCTAAAAAATCAAGATTTTAACAATAATCACTTTCAATTGAATTGCGAAATAGATATTTGACAAAAAGGAGCATGGTCAAAAAACTTTGTTCCGATAATTACAAATAGAGAACTCCAAAAGCAACATCAATCAAACCTTAATCTTCTTATTTGCAGTGAGCATACCGAGCTCAACCCCGTTTTCCAGCTCCATCTCTATCCAAGCTTCACTATCTATCTCATCATCCGCTGCCTCAACTATTTTCTTATTTACATCTTTGTCCTTTCGCCTCCTCTTCATCGCCTCTCTAATCTTGCTTATATCTATTTTACCATTGCCCACTTCAACAACGGGATTAGAACTCCTTGGTTTCGGCTCACCATCGCCATCCTCAACAGTGCTACTCGCGCTACCACAATCGCTACTATTCGACGCTGCAGATTTGTCAAACCCTCCCTCACCCACCCTCGGTTTGGTATCCACGTTTGAGCCATTCAGAACACAAAACTGAGTGCTCTCAGACTTTGCCACAGTTTGTTGATTAACATTTGAACTGCATTTTGTGATTGGTTTCGGGATAATATTTGGTGCTGATTTTGAAACTGTAGTTTCAGATTTAACCGCCTTAGCTGGTACAAGTGGTGTCGCTCGTTTTTGTTTCTTATCCAAATACCGAAGCATCTCCTGGATGACCTCTGTGGTGCACAAAATTGAGAAGGAAAATTAAGGACTAATCTCCAAATCGAATATGTAAACAAGGTCGTCAGTTTTAAATGAATGATGAAGTTCGTGAAAAAGATAAGAAAATGACTCAAAAGTGAAGTGTAAACAAACCTTCCAATTGCCTCGGGGCCACATCAAATTGCATCCACCAGACTGTCCCCATATCCATAGGCAATTTCACTTGCTGAAATTTAGCAGCAAGAAACACCGACCCAGCAGCAATATAATGGGGTTTATACTGCAAGCACAGCGTCGTATGCATCCTGCAGGGTCCCATTCATTTTAGCAAGTCACGATTCCACAGGAAACATCCACAAATATTTGTATATATATATTCCACAATCCAATGACTACTATCTTCTCACAATTTGAGTGACCCTTGAGGGATACATATACCTATATAAGATATAGCCATATAAAAGAGCAACACTTGTGAACATGAACTAACCAATCGTTCACAAAGTTCCATGCTACTTTTGAGAGCTCCTTATTTGAAATATTCAGTCTCTTCAGAGCAGCGACAAGTGGTTTGTAAGGGAGTTCAATGTTGAGATCAAACGCAACAGTCGACAACAACATTCTTTCCCCGATTAACATTAATTCCTTCTGCTTCTCATAGACATCCTGAATAAGAAAATAATGCATCAAAATAAGATCTTGATATAGAAAAGGATGCCACCTGAAAAGAAAAGGCACTATATCATACATATATACACAGATGTACATATATACCTTCTGTTTGATTCTTCGGGGAGCAGAAGGATCCCATTTGTACATTAACTTATAAGCCACAACAGTGATGTCGCTTAACCAGATAGGAGTTTCCTCGGCTTTGCAAGCAAGAAATACACACACAGTAGCAATAGTCTGCAAAAGCATGCACAAATACACTGTGTAGTCACGCACATTATAAAATATGTAATAGCAAAGTCCAATCCGCACTTTACAACTAATAATTTATGCTATTGAAAAACAAGGACTCTGCATTTTTTTTTTCTTCTTTTTTTTTTTTTGACACCTTCCAAATAGAGTTGAATGAACTAAGAACTTATTCTGATAATGTGGAAGAACTACTGCCATATAAACTGCCAATATGGTACATACAATTGTAAATATAATGAACAAGTGACAACTTTGCTTACAGTCAATAATTTTGATCCACAATTCAATTGCAAAACTTAACTCACCTATCTTTTTAACCAAGATTTATCTCCCAATAGCATATTTCACTTATAAAATTTGTTTATTTGCCCCACAAGAAAAAACATGCCTTACATAAACTACGCATCCTTACTATGAGTTTTGTCATACAAGGGAGATACAGGGGATTTGTCAATGGTTGCTAACAAAATATAAAGAGAGAGTAAGGAACCCAGAAGATCAACATGGTATGCATACCTGCCAGTCATTCTTTGCATGCGACTGTCTCATGTATAACCGATGACACAGCATCATTGAAGTCGCTATGGTGACCTGTGGCCTGAAAAATGTGAGCAATTAATCATCAACGCCGCAATAACTAGGAGTTCCCACAATAAGTTACATACCACCAAAATAACTAATTTTGTGTTATCAACTATGAGAAAGAAATTGTAGAACAAGCTGAGGCCAGAGGATGATCTCTTACTTTCGAGTGATCTATTTTGTAAGTGTTACTTTAATTGCATAAGCAATACTAGAAAAGCCATGTATCTTTTTGCAATATAAGAAGAAGAAGTTCCCCCTTTCCCCCACAAATAATAATTAAAAAAAAAAAAAATTCTCATCATTGTCAGTTGCTTACACTTTAAGCTCCATCCCGAGCTCTTGGATAAATGAGCAATACAACCTCCGCAATTCGGACTCCTGCTCGACTTCAATGCCATCCTTTCTTGAAGGAGAATAATACTCCAACTCTTGTCTGCTAAAGAACCACTGGCTTCTGGAACATTGAATCTCCATAGGCACATCTTCACTTGTATCTATATTATTTGTATCTAACGAAGGATAACCAGGCAGCTGCACTGCCATGGTTCCCTCTCTTCTCGATTGCAGCAGGAAAGAATATGGTTTTCAATAGCTCTGCCTTATATCGCAGTTCGCTCTTTAACAGAGAGGTATACACAATCTGCAGACCAAAAATGAAATTAGACATATGTGCAAATGCAGAAACTCCAAGCGCCAAACATCGTCACTTAGAGTAATATATGATGGCATTGTTGAGATAATAGTAATAATGGTCATAATCTTGTTGTGAAGCGTCAAAGTTACAAATTTGTACCTTTTGATCTAGTTAATAAAATCGCAAACTTTGCAGTTTAATACCCATACATACAATTGAAAAAAACTTCCATTTTCTGAATTGATGCGGAACCTAATGAAAAATACGCATATTTTTGTCTTATTCCATAATTCACATATTTTTTTCTTTTTTTCTTTTTAAATTCCCAAAAAAAAATAATAATTCACGTTTTTTAGCCATTTTTCCATTTTAAACTTCAGAAAAAATATTTCAAAATAAGAAATAATATATTATTAAGAATTTCATACCATTAGGTTATATATTATGCCAAATTTTTGGGATGTATTTTTACACCAAAAATCATGTTAATCCCGTCCATACCGTACAAATATTTTTTGCTGTCCCGTATTTTACTAACTATACTTTCTGATATATCTAAAACAACTTAAGGGAGAAAAGGACCAATCGACAAACAAAAGCGTCAACCTAGCTTAGCGTAACGACAGTTAAGGGACGATGAATCAAACTCGTACATCCGCATTATTGTTTCCCACACAAAGATTTGGAATTATATCGTCGCTCCATAAATGAATTGGAAAGGCTCCCATTCCCTCAATGATAGCAGATAAAAATGGTTTTTGTTTCAGTTCTGGGAGAGCACACGCTCCTGCATTCTGAATTATTCTATTACATGACCAATGCACAAATTTCATGTATAGACACATTACTAAACAAATACATGGGTAATGTAACAGTAGCAGAATAAGCAAATAACAGAACCCAATTGAAAAGATCAAAGTTTTCAAACACAAGAAAAGCACCCTAATTTCATAAAATTAACATAATCCAATTGAAAGTATCTGAAAATTTCAAACGCATGAAAATACCCTAATTTCATAAAGTTAGAAAGAATAAAACCCAATTGAAAAGATTTGAAATCTCCAAACACATAAAAATCCTAATTTCATATCATAAAATTAAGAAGAACATAATCCAATTGAAAGTATCTAATTTTTCAAACACATGGGAAAATCCTAGTTTGGTAAAATTGAAAGAACAGAACGCAATTGAAAACTTAGAAATTTTCAAAAAAATTTAAAGATGCCTAATTTCATAAACCTAAAAAGAACAGAACCCAATTGAAATATCTAAAATTCTCACACACATGAAAAAACCCTTTTCTCATATTGCCTCCAAAGAACCAAATTTAGATCAATACCAATCAGGAGCTCAAGAGCATGCGATACATAATCAAATTATACCCTAAAAAAAATTAATATTGAACCTAAAAATAGGAAAGCTCAGGAGAGAGGGTAGAAAGATACCTGATGAGGAAGCGAATAGGATCAGCTTCTAGAATATTTGGAATGTATTGAAAATCTCTAACAAAAATAATAAAAACAAATTAAGAAATAATTTCTAATCAACGTTGACTCTCTATATCTCTCTCTCTCTCTCTGTGGGATGAATGGAATTAGGATTTCGCAACTGTGATGCAACGGCATG
This sequence comes from Embelia ribes, assembly GCA_001753735.1. NCBI lineage: Eukaryota > Viridiplantae > Streptophyta > Magnoliopsida > Ericales > Primulaceae > Embelia > Embelia ribes. The sequence continues at coordinate 6,693 of MKEJ01094599.1, forward strand.
AGAATCATCGATGGCGGCCATCAATTGCCACGTCACCTTCCGTCGCCCCGCGCTTCTCTCTCCTCCCTATCTCAGGACCACGTCGTCGAACAAGCTCTTTCGGACCTCGCTGTTGCTCAATCGGACCCCTCCCCTCGTTAATTCTCTCTCAAAATCTACCAAATGTGTAAGTTTTTTTTATATGTTGTTTGTGTTTTACTAGAAATAAGGTATTGGCTGCGATGCTGTTTGGAGCAATTTATGGGTTTTTCTCGTTTCGCTTGAATTGTTCTTAATGAAGCTGATTTTGGCCTTTCAATCCACTTTTCATCAACTGAACAATAATTATTGGAGCAAATTTTGTTATATATATATATTTTTGGGAAATTAATATATATTATAAACCAAAAAATCACCCCATAATAAGGAGATAAACGCAACTAGCCTAACACAACAGGTGCATGTTCAATATGGCGGTTCATGTTTCCTCTTCTCAATGCCCCCATTGTGGTGGAACTTGGTCGCACAGCTAGGAGTAATTGGGTTTGGATGTCGAATAGTGGATGGTGGATAAGATACACTATCAATCAATCTGGTGAGTTTTAAGACCATTAACGATAGATGCAAAGATTTTCCTTTGGGAATAGGGTTTGTGTTTAAACTCTATTTATGTTGCGATTTGATTCATTTGACCTATTATGTGTTTTTTGAGTATTTTTTAGCCTGGTATAGTATCTTAATTGTCTAATTATTTTGTATCAGGCTAGTTTGTGTTCTGCTATGTATTTCTAGTCTAGCTTTTTGTATTCATTGATTATGTAATTTGTGCTTAGACTGGTGCGTTGTAGCTCATTCTGGAACAAATTGTAGTGTTGGCTGGACAGATGTCTTGTACTTTATTGTAATTTTTTTTTATTTGGAATTAATAAAATTGAAACTTTCAAAATAAAAAATAAAAAATAAAATGGGTAGATGTTCAATGAAAGCGACACGCTATGCTAGAAATACACAAAAGCACAATGGCCCAAACCGAACAAGTCGCACCCTTAATAGAGTATTGTTACAAGCTCTATCACCCGATAATGATTTCACGCGCGCCACCACATGTGGTCTTGACTCACCAATTCGACTGACGGGCTATCATAATTCAGCATCCACTACTCGACATCCAAGCCGTATTACCCCCAGCATGGTTCATCGACCAAGTTCCACCCTGTTTTCCTTGATAAAGTAGGAAGCTTGAAGCCCAATACAGAAGAATTCATATTTTTTTATTGGGTATTTAGTTTTACCCCCACTTGTATTCTACACATTGGAGCTAATTTTGGGTTTCATTCCTAGTAAATTAATGGGAGCAATGTTTGTTGTTTCAATATTTTATTCTAATGTGACAAAATGATATTACTTGGAGCAAATTTCTTGTTTATTTTCCAAACTTCTGGTTTTCTGTTGAGCCATTGGGTGCAGAATTTGTTTCTCTACTTTTATTTTAAATTTGAATTTACCAGTGAATTTGGCCAATTGCTATCCAATTAGGACAAAGAAAAAGTTATCTTATTTTACTTGATTATATATGTCCCACGAGAAGTAATACAAGGATTATTTCCTTTGTTTTGAAATTTTTTATCTATCCTGCAGAAATGGAAAATTTCATGCTTTAGGCAGGAAGAGAGTAGTTCAGAGTTTCCAAAGCCAGAGTACATAGAGGACGAATTTGCAGAAGTTGTGAAGAACCCTGTACTTGATCAATCATCACATTGTAATAGTCGAATCGATGATATTGTTTCAAGGCTTAAAAAGGTTCTCTGTCAATTTGTTTGCAGCTTTGCGTTGTTGATATTAAATTTTGATTCTTCTATTTAGTATGACTGGTTTCAGTTTTTTGTGGACCATCCATCTTGTGTTTATTTTACATTGTGGAAGTGTTATATGACCAGTAGAATGTATTGAGGCTTCTATTTAGATTCTTAAGACAGCCATTGAAGTTCCTTTTTTTCTTTATTTTTTTGGTCTGGTTAGAGACAATAATGGGTCTTCTGCTGATCCTTTTGTGTCGTTCCTCGTTCATTTGCACCTCTCTGTAGATCTGTTTTTTCTTTGCTAATGCTATAAGCATTTTATAGGGGTTTTCTTACGCTTGTCCTCCTCTTTGGTCTTCCATTTACCATATATGTTGAAGAAACAAGAGGGTAGGGTAGGGCAGGGCTAACTCTTATGAACAGCAGAAGAATTATTTAGTGTTTTATTATGGTCATTGTTATTGATCAGTAGTATAAATATAATAATATATAGAGTGATCTTGGAAAAAGAATATAATGACTGAGGCAATCTTTACTGAAGAATTCATTGGGGGTAGAGAGAGTAAGTCACTTTTGGAAAGAATAAATTGGAGTTAAAAAAGTCTGCGGTGGAATTCTTCACATTGTTCCTTTATTTTCTAAGACCTCTTTTATTTGCTGGACATTCAAATGCCAGACAACTTAAAAATGGTTGAGCGTTCAAGATTACTCCTTTATCAACTGTTTTGTTTCCAGACTGCAGATGTGATTTTGACGGCAGAACCGTGGACGGTGCCATGGACCGCGAAAACCATTCTGCAGGTAAACATTTCATCTTTGCTTATAAATACTGTCAGTGTGAAACCGCTTCTGTGCAGTGTGGTAAAATTCATCTGGTAGAGTTGGTGTTTTTGTGTAATAGCAATGGTATCCTTGGGTTGAATATATGAGCCTATTTCTCGTATATGTTTCACATTATATTTTGAATTGGCAACACATTCTAAAAAGCAAAGGTTTGACATTGGCCAACAAAGTGCTTAGTTTGGGAATGTTGAGAAAACATAGGTTATGATTTCATTGTTGTGGCTGTAATTTGGTATTACAAATTGTGGTAGGGTGTGAGGATGTGTGCTTTTAAGGAGCAGTGATTGTAGTTTTGTGTGTGATAAGCTGATGCAATCTTATTTAGATTAGAAGCTATGTTGTCTTGTCTGTTCAGTAACAAAATTTAGTGCATGTTTTGCAAATAGATACAAACAACAGCAATAACAATCAAGTCCTTCATTGGGGCCGGCTGATCAAATAGATATGAAGTTTCAATATAATGATTGACTAATAGTTATCAAAGCTTTGATGGTTCATAATGGATCATACTTTTTTCTGAAATCCAGGTGATGCTTCTCTGGATCGCCTCCTTCTGGTTAGTTGGATCTTGGATAATTCCATTCTTGGCTCATGCAGCTGGCTTCAGAAAAGAAGCCTTAACTTTTAGAGGCCAAGCTTTATACAGCCTCTTGACCGATGTGGCCGAGGGTCTTGTGGGGATTGCAATTCTTCACCGTTGCCTCTCAAAGTTCCAGCCCTTACCCTCCGACTGGTTCAAATTTAACCTCAAAGGAAAATGGCATTTTGATGTCGTCCTTGGTTGCCTCATGTTCCCTCTGGTCAACCGACTCTCACAGGTGAACTTAAACTTGTTGCCTATCTCCTCTTCACCCGTAACTATCTCAAGTGTTGAGCAATCGATTGTTGCACGCGATCCGGTGGCAATGGTCCTATACGCAATTGTTGTATCAGTTTGTGCGCCTGTGTGGGAGGAGATTGTCTTCCGTGGGTTCCTTCTTCCTTCTCTGACCAGGTACATGCCTTTGTGGTGCTCAATTCTCGTGACTTCAGTTGCTTTTTCATTGGTTCATTTCAATTTACAGCGAATGCTCCCGCTCGTGCTCTTCGTGGGTGGTGATGGGTGCCGTGTTTGCAGGGTCAAGGAACTTGCTGGCGTCCATGCTGTTGCATAGCCTCTGGAATGCCTTTGTATTCTTAGATCTTACGAAATAACACTATTTAATCTGTACTTGGTTTCTTTTAGTCGTGTTCTCACTAGTATTTTTTTCTTTTTTTTTGTAATTCTTTTGCGCCGTACCCCAATACTTGATAGCGAAGGTTATCCTTTCATTTCATGCAATTCATGAGATTTGTCAATACCCCAATACTTGATAGCAAAGGTTATCCATATAACGGAAGCGATTTAGCAAAGGCTTAATCAAGCACTATTGAACTAATTATAAGAGAAATTTGATATATAGGACTTAGGAGTCCGGTGTGAGAGAAACTTGATACATCTGTGTGAGACGCTTTAGAAAGATAAACTTGACACACAAATTAGACGGATTGGGAAATATTTAAAAGCAGGGCGTTTTCGAATTCGAAGTGTACCCACTGTTCAGTAGGAGTTCACAAAAGCCACCAATTATTTGTATTTAGTTACTATATGTAAAGATCCAAAAAGTACCGGTTTTTTCGGGAAAAAGGTGAAGTTATGATTGCATCAAAAACTCACACAACTTGTTAGAAGAGGAAAGAAATAATTCCTGGCGGCTAATCGAATGAGAATTGCAGTTTATTAGAAGCCATTTATTTCTGGTGACAGTCCACTTTCTTAGCTCATTGGTTATAACCCGACCAGCCTTTGTGCGTGTGTGTACGCTTCTTCGTCTTAGCTTCTTCGGAAACTAGTAGATTCCTGAACAGTTTCGCATTGAGTTGTCTGTGTTAAGAGTAACTTTCATTGTTGTCCACTAAAGCTTGGTGCCTTTTCTCTACATCAACGATATTTGTGCGAGTATGGTCCATGTCAATCCCCAGGCATCATCGTCCTCAAGGGTCCCGCCACTGTCCTGGTTAGTATTCAAAGCACACAGAAAGGGGTGCCACAGCCAACTCGTTTCGGTTGTCATTTGTATTAGCATACCTTGTGAATAAACAATGGCAATGATAATAGTAGAACTTCAGTTTTCTGTGGATTAAGTTTGGTCTTGCCTCTTTTTCAGAAATTAGTTTTCTAAGCTCTTGTTTTTCTTCGCTATGTAAATAAGTATTCTATGATTAATAAAAACATTCTCTTCGAGTTTGATTGTTCTTTGATGTCTCGATACTTGGCCTTTTGCCTATTATCTTGAAGGACAAACATCATCGAGACCAATTCATGTTAAGTCACTTCCCCTTCTGGTTCTTGTCCCCGGGGGCTTGTTTTGCACAGTTCCATGTGTTTCCCCTGACAATCCCGGGACCATTGTCTTCTATTTTTGTTTCTTTATAATTGTTTGCACATATGAAATTGACTTGGTTTCTATTGTAGGGACTTGGCATTTGTTTTCGTTTTAGAGATGTGAGGAGAGTAGACCTCACCACCACTCGTACTGTTGGTGGATGTGATAGCCCGAAGTCTCCTTAGCGAGAAAACTTTGTGATAAACTCTATCCTTTCAGATGTGTGGTATTTGTGTTCTTTTGCTTGGCCAAAAATATATCTAGGAATGATCTTAAAATTTGTTTTTCTTCTTATGGAAAATGGAATTTCCTTTGCTTCGGATTTTATCGTGATGTAGCAACTAGGAAATTAGTGAATGGTAATCTTGTTAGCAAATAACAAAACACTAGGTGTCGATAGTAAGTGTCCTGAAAAATCTGGGCAGTTGGATAAGATCTTTACTCACGAGGCAATCGACCAGGGTTTTTTGGTTCCATTTTCAGGGCTCTTTGTCGTAACACTTCAAAAATTTCTAACTAGGGTCATAAAAGTTGTAAGTCATCTTTCATAGAGTCCTTTTGCGACGAATATCTGGACCTGCCATTTACATTGGCTGATTAAGTGCGATGATGTTGTGCGCAACTTGATAATCTTAAAGTACATTTTATATGCATCATACTGTAGCACACTGTCCTTTCGTACCCGGGTTTATAAACACTCATCTGATTGTGTTCGAACTATTTTCCTTTCTTTTCCTTTTTCCTTTATACTTGTAGCTAAGGGAAATTATTTGTGAAACATGAGGAATATAGAAAATTCTCTAGACATAATTGAATAAGGATAATAGCTTTATATTTGTTTGTTCGTATGCATACGAATATATATGGACAACTCAGTACACAAAGTTGCTCCCGCATTATAAAGTCTGGAGAGGGTATGATATAGGCAGACCTTGCCAGGCTGTTTCCAAAATACGAATTTGTGACACTAAAGTCGCAATTGAGGCGTGCATGGTCCTAACCTATATATATCCTATACATGTATATATATATATTGTGAAGAATGAAATTTAGGTGCATAAAGGACATCATCTTGTGTAGTATGAAAAGAAAGTGTTAGGCTAAGCCAATGGTTGGAACAGGACATTATGGCTAATTGCGGGGCTCACAGTTCGGTTCCTTTCTCCCTTGCTGTCTTTGTTTTCGATTTTAAGTATCCATTGTCTGTAGTGTAGACATCACTTGTACATTTTGTTATGGAAAAATACTTTGTCAACAGTCAGCCATATATATATATATGTTTATATACATATATATATATACACACACACAAGTCCCTCCTACCATTGTAGTCCTCCCATTTTTTTATGCATACCCTGATAGACACAGAACTAGTTGTTAACATGGAGACTTGCCAACTCCTTTCCATTGAGAGCTTCTCCCATAGTTGGTTAGTTAACATACCATCGTTCGAAAGCATTGAAGAGTCATTTGGAGCTTCCATCGATTACTTGGACGAAGCTTCTTTGTTCATCGAAATGGACCCAAAATTACCAGCCTCAAGGAGATTCTTTGGAGTCTCTCGGGAGTTGGACTTTGATTTCCCCACATCGGATACTCCCGTGACTCTTGTTCATGCTGATGAGCTCATCTCCAATGGCTTTCTTGTGCCTCTTTTTGTCAAGAAGTCAAAGAAGATAGAACCATATGATAATGAGGCGTATTCAACTCCATCAACGCCCGTTTCTTCATATGCTCACAATAATGTGGGATCGGATAGTAAGGTTTGCTGTACGGCTTTTAAAAGGTGTCGCAGATTTTCAAAGCGGATTTTGAAGAAGTACTGGGAACATGTTACGCCTCTATTTCAGAAGTTCTGTGGGCAAAGTTCTTGTTCGAAAAGCGAAGCTGACGATGGGAAAAAACAAGAAGCAAAGAGATTTATATCTTCAAGTCCAACGTCTCCGCGGATGAGTGTAGCTTACTCTGCCGACAATTGGCGAATGTCTTGTGATTACGAGAGCTCAATACATGAGGCAGTTCTTCACTGCAAAAGATCCATCGGTATGCTCCTCTCTCACTATTTCCAAATTTTAATTTGTATCGTTTTCCCTTAACACCTTGGGTGTACTTTTTCTCATGGTTTTAACTATTTTTATCACTTCTTTCAGGTAATTAAATGAGAGCACAGCGCACACACGAGAAGACAGAGATGTGTATATACCGGCAATGAAGAGAAAAGAGGTGCTGCCAGTCTGCTATTCACAAATAAAATTTAGATTCCAAAATAACTCGTCTCGTGAAGAAGAATGCACACCAAATGTTTTGATCGTGGGATCTATATCTTATTGACACGATACGTGATACAGAAAGGGGTAGGAAATCTGGGCAGCGAAAAGCGGACAAGCATTTGGACGCCTCAGTTTGATCATTGGACACTAATTTGTTGTTTCTCCGATTTGCTTCGAGGTTATTGTTAAAACCATAACTAATCCTGAATAAATCTGGAGTATCTCTTTTTTCTTTCTTTTCTTTTTTTCCCCTTTACTAGGGTTGTTTAAATCCGAGAACCTCCAATATTAATGAAAAATCGGGTTTTTCTCTTGATCATCGTTTTAAGCCTAAGGTTGATTCTAAAGATCTTGACTCTTGATTGAGTGACAGGTTGAGTTATATGATATGATTTTGTGTTTACTTATGCAGTGGACTTGAATTTAGTAACTGATCTGAATGGCATAGTTGATCCATGTTTAGTCTCTCCTGAAATTGATATTGGTGACATTCAAAACCCTAATTTGAATATTTCTATAGGTTAGTGTCATGCACGCTTTCATTGCGATCTGAGGTCAGGTTTGTACTCGACAAACAACATCTCAAGAAACAGGGATAAGCTGCATATATCATGCCCTCCACAGATACGGCAATGCGGGAGTTTTGTATATTAGGATGCCAATATATATATAAGTAATTATACAATGGACTTAAAATGATTCTTTTAAGGTTGTTTACAAGCATATACTCCTTGTATCAAATTAGCCCAATTACCTGTACTGCTTTAAAATATTGTTGCAGGATTTTGTGCATACTTTTGCTACTTGTGCTAATGGTTTTCCCAGTTGCACAATATTTTTTTGATTAGTAGTATTTTAGGTGCTTTTTATAGTCGCACATATTTATTTGAATAGTAATTTCTTTGGTTAAATTGCATATTTTATCCCTTGAGGTATGTGGTAAGGCTGAAAGGGACACTCTCGGATTCTTCGGGTTTTGGGTTAAGAACATATGGATAGACGTATCACTACTCTGATTCATAACGCGTTATTTGCTATTATGTTTATTTATCTCATCAGCAAAGGTTTTAACGATAGCGAAAAATGCTTAATGCTAATAATAATAGGCCTCTTCTTTCCCAAACTAAACTCGGAGTAGTAAAAGTGCTGTTTTTATGCACTTGCTAAAGTGAGGGAATGACTATTGAAAGATTTTTATTATAGATAAAAAGTGAATTTTATTCTTACATTTGAAAATTGGAATGAGAAAAATGAAAATAAGTGCTACTTTTAACATAAGCAAGATCTTTTCTCACAACCCAACATTTTCTCATACCAAACTAAAGTTGGGAGTTCGAGTCTTTTAAGGTATTGTAACACATTTCGGCTAAAGTTTTTAAGCTTAAGTTTTTCTTTTTTTCAAAAGAACTATAAGAGCATTTGATCTGAAAAAGCTACAAATTTTAAATTGGATGCTTCCTTTTTTGTTTTGACTTGAAAAGCCTAAAGGTTTCAAATGGGAGATTTCTTTCTTTTTTTTTTTTTGAACCTTTCATTTTCATTTTTACTTAAAGCTGAAACCAAAAACCAACCTTAAGTTAATACAACAATCTAGTTGATTCTCTTTGCTCTTTTTTTTTTTTTCCTTCTTTGAAAATTTTTACCAACTCCGTTGAAACTTAGAACAGAAGCTGTATATGCATATCTTTTGTTGTCATTTTTTTTAATAATAATAATTATATATATATATTTGTGGTCATATATATCCTGGTTTCTTATCATCATCATGTTAAATTGACTTGTACTAAACTGCCAAAAGAGTTTGCTAAGAGTTAGTGCTCTTATCACATGGCAACAAGAAGAAAGAGGAGACATGAACAATTTATGCTAGGAGAAAACTCCCAAAGCTTGATAACAATAACCACCTTGTTTCTATTTTTTCATTTTTGTCTCTTGTTTTGGATTTTCTCTTCTTTTTGATATAGAAGCTTAGCCTATATAAACTTCATATATATGTTTAAATTCTTTGGATGGGGGACCAAAGCCTCTTGCATTATACTTTTGTACCAAAAATCATCCGGAAAAATGTGGCTACAAAGTAGAGAATAGCTAGGGGTATATAAGCTAGGGATAACGCAACATTATGATGTTTGATCCTCTTTGTTATCATATTTCAATGGAAATCAATGCACTTGATGTAATTACATAAGTGTTGGTATGGTTTCTATTTCTATTGGTATATCATTACTTATAACACTATAAATGGAGGGTCATTAGTGAGTGAAGAATTTAATGTTCTATTTGACCAATTTGTAGCACATATTTCTAGCTCTCGCAAGGCAACCTTTTAAGGAGAGAAGAGATTCGGGGGGTTTGGTTTAAAGGAGAAAAATGACATGAACGTTGCGTTCCAAATAAGCTCTACTTTGTAAAACCGGGCAAAATTACCGAAGAAGAGAACATTGGGAAATGCCACTGTAATCTTTCCGGGTGTATGTGACGAACCTTAGTGGAAACACAATAGAATTGCCCGAACGTTAATAAACATCACTTGATTTTGTTACCGGGGTTAACAATGCTGGTCGTTAGGACCTCGTTTGAGGTGTTTTCCGGCTTGGCAACTCGTTGCTAGCATTTATGAAATTTGAGTACATGAATATTTTCTTTTATGGCCGAGAAATATAAAAATATTGAGGTTCCCTTATTAATTTGCATTAACCTAATATGATCTGATAGACTTGCCTAATTTGATCATATTAGGTACGTTGAAAATTTTATTTTGATAATATTTCTAAAAAATTATGCCGATTAAAAAAAAACTGGAGATTTGTAGGAAATCCTAAATTACTAGAAATCATAATATAATTATAGTTTTTTTCCTAGTGCAAGCTTGATTGCTAAGTTAAGGCAAAAGACACATGTCAAAAAATTAATACTAATATATATTAAAAATTATACAAACATATATCGCAATTAGAATAAAACTAATAGTAAACACAATTTTATATTAATGAGAAGATACTAGTACTAGTAAAACATTTGGCAAACAATCAAGTTTAGCTTATTGCCACTTACTAAAAACAAAACGAAATGGGTTTTGTACTTATTTTATCAGAAAAATAATAAAATGTATTTCCAAGTTGGCTAATGGCCAGCAAAAGAAAATGCACTTCTGTTGCCTTGCTGTTCCAAGAAAGAACCGGCAGTATCACGATCTTTTGTTGAGGTTGAATATCGAGTGATGGCATCGACTATCTGTGAACTTATTTGGTTTAAACAATTATTTTCGGATCTCTCTGTTACTCATCCTCAACCAATACCGTTGTATTGTGATAACAAATCTACCATTTATATTGCACACGATCCTGTTTTCCAGGAGCGCACAAAATACATTGAGATGGATTGCCACATTATTCGTGATCGTCTCACTTTTGGGTTATTGACCTTGCATCATGTGCCTTCTACACAACAAATTGCGGATATTCTCACCAAAGCCTTGGTATATGATTCTTTTACTATACTTTCTTGCAAGATGGGCCTTATTACTTTTACGGCTCTATCTTGAGGTGGAGTGTTGGGAAACACAATCATATTTTTATTATTATTGATTTGTAATTATCCTATGATTAATTGTGATAATTGCCTTAAATTGTACCTTTACACCTCTATATTATGTGGTGTCAATTATCAGAGGAAATATTGTGTCATTTTATACTTCATTATATGATTGACACCACAAATATAGAGGTGTAAATTGTCATTTTCAGCAACTTCCAAGTTCGCTTTCGACCAGGTTTATCACTAAAAGTGTGAGTCCTAGAAAATGTGATTTCTAGTACGTAATTTGTGTCATTTTATATTTCATTATATGATTTATTGTTTTATATGTCTCGAATTCTTTTACTTGTTCAGCTTATTGGTTCTGTAAGAAATTGATGCTAAATCGAGCTTAAAAGCAATGAAAACGTATCTCGATAATTCAAGACACAAATTCAAGAAATGAGATGAAAGAAAGATGTGCCAAATGTACATAAAAGTAGAAGTCAAGAGTTGAAAAAATGAAATATAGAAAACCTTGAATTGAAGAAGTGTGAAAATGGGCCAAGGGAAGGGAAAAGCAACACTAATACATGAACTATGACAAATTTCTGGTGCTAATAGGAATAGATTTTGCTATCAAGTTGTATATGGTTGGAAAGCTCGTCAAGTTATCTTTATAACACTTCCAACCTTGCTCAATTTCGAGTTTCCTATCTTGAAATATGACATTTTTCGTGAAGATGCACAGTGCCTTTTTTAACATGGCAGAAATTACGTTTTAGGCATATTTTTGGAAATTTAGGCTTTTCTTGGGCAAGGGTCCCTAATCTTGCTTATATAAATAGGTTCCATTGTAATATATCTCTCATATAATATTTGTTGTCAATAAAAGGGAGCTAGAGAGGGGCTTCTCCCAACTCGCTTTCTTGATACAAATCTTTATATTTTTAGTTTCTGCTCTTTCATTTTCATCCTTATTTCCATTTTGTGAGTTGTTCTTTGCTTTCTTATTCTCTAGTTTTAGTCTCTAAATTTTGCATGCTTAAATAGTTAGTTTTTATGTTAAAAATTCCAACTTTATTCTATACTTTGGATAGATCTTTACTTCTTCATTCTTCTTTACATATTTTAGCCTAGATCTTACCTATTTTTACTTAAAAGATTGAATCGTTTAGCATGCTTATTGTTAATTAGTTTTAGTTTATATTTGTTTATTTCATGCTTGTAACTTAGATCTTGCAATTTTGTTCCTTAAAAATTGCATCTTTATTAATTTTCTAGTCTAAAAATTGTCTTATATTTTCGCCTTGTTTTCATACTTATTTCTTTATTTTTATCACGAGTAACTAGTTTTTTAGACATTTCTCTAATTTAACAATCACAAAAAGAGCTAACTTTTGACCTCACATACTAACTAGGGATAGAACAACTATCGGGATAGAAATTTACTTGGTTGGGCAATATTTTTAACATATGTTGTCCTTAGTAAATTAGGGATTTGAGAAAGTAATTGGGATAATTTTACCTATGCAAATATTTTGAAACATTCGAGCGTAGTTATGAATATGCTCCGATGACACTTCCAAGATACTTTAGCTAATTATAAACGTGATAATTGAGTAAGTTACTTTTACTTAGTGTTTTGATCGTAATTTAGACATGGTCAAACCTCATTTCCGGTAGTATTTTTTATTTTATTTTATTTTATTGACTATTTCTCCTTAGAATTCCGTATTTCCAAGAATACTTTTAGGTTAATTTTGGAAATACTTTTAGGTTAATTTCCTAGGAGTCCCTGTGATTCGATTGTTGTTTAAACTTGCAACTACTATTTGTACATAATAATTTTTGAATAATAATAATCAAATATAAATAAATAAATAAACACTAGAATAAAAGAAATTAATGTATTCAACAAAAATTAAATTACAATAAGAAAAATACTTGGTTCAAAATACACATGTGCACCCAATCAGAGTAACAACTAGCTACTGTGCCCAGGCTTCGAGCCTGGCCTGGACAAACAGACAGTGCACATGTGGTGCTTCTACCTACATGTGTATGTGTCATACTAGATTACAACTCAAATAGTACAATGTTATTAAATTTGAGCAATAAAAGAAGCATGTGTTTAGTCGATGTACGATAATTCTCGTTAGGCTTAGACACCTCACCCTAATCCCCTTTTAATACCTCACTTTAAAGACAAATTTTATTCACACTGTTTTATGATTTTGACGATATAATATACCTTTTCGAATATCACATTATAAGCTTTAAAATGCACCCAAGAATGAAAAAAAAAATATTATGTATACTCCACATAAAAAATAGCTCAAAGTTGGTAATTTTCATAAACTCCAACCTCATAAAATCATATGGAAATTATAAATTTTCCAACAGATACCCAATATTTATTAGTACAACTTTAAGTGATATCGTATACTTGCGGTTTAACAGCAAGAAAAAAAGTATTTTATTCTCAAGCATGTAATGATGCGTTTTCGAGTATGTAATAATATTTGTAACTACAAATGCTTTTTACCATATCTTACTAGCTTTAAGTATAATCATGTATTCTTCGATTGCATGTAATATCGTGGTTTCTCGTATTGCTGATAGTCAAGACAACAATGAACAGATTTTTAGTGGAATAGTCGAGCTCGGATCTGCAAGAGCAGCCTCCATATCCTTGCAATCTGAATCCGTAAATTTGAGGAAATTTTTGATATCTTTCTCCGAGCCAGAATTTCTTCGGTGAAACCATTTCCGCGTTGATTTTGGCCTTCTTTTGCTAATGGCGATGGCCATATCGTTCGGGAAAAGGTCTCGAAGAACGAAAGCGTGTATGATGGTCGTAACGAGTAGGGATGTGACAGTGAGGGTGGCGATAGCTGAGAGCGTAACAGCAAGAGATTTAGTTAATATATTTGGGACTTCGCTCGAATATCTGATAGTTGTCATGGCAGCTCCGGCCATAGGGAAAGTGTATGCCCACCAAGCCAACGAGAACTTAAAACCCCGAAAGAAATTAACTCGAACAGCCTGTCAAAACAGCCAAAATTCGCACGCATGGTAGTTAGCAAGGTATAACATTTGGTCATGAATGAAACAAGTAATTAAAATATAAACACTCGTTCTCATATGTTTCGTCAAACTAAATCGTCAAAAACTTGATAATTTAGTCCGATTTCCCATTTTAGGATTAAGATTTATGGTAGTAGAATATTTATTCCGATATACTTATCCAAACAACGGAGACTAAACTATGGACTAATAGGTTGACAGACTAGTCTGTTATTTGGAGCTGAAATAATCGGAACGGACTATTAGTCCATATTTCATAGAACAACCCCAAGAATAAAACTTAAATAAACATCCTGTAATTTAATCGCTACTTGGGGCGAAAAATGGGCTCGTAAAATTTTAAAATTTCCCCTCTTTCTATATTGTAAAGGTTCGAGTGTGGCATTTTAGAATGACAATATGCGATAGAGAATATACACCAAGGCGAAACTAACCAGTGAGAAATAAAGGAACAAGGCGATGAAATAAGCGATCCTTGGCCCGTAGTCGAACGAGCCTTGTATGTTTGCCCACGCCATCGAAGCGACACTTGGAGCCGCAATGAATAGAAAGAAAACCGGGTGAAGCTCCTTTGGCAGTGTCGCATTAGTCGGTAGTCTCTGGTATAAGGTCACAAACAACACTATATAGTGTGCCAAACCGATGGCGAAAAAGAATATAGGGCCCTCTTTTAGCCCCATAGAAGCACCGAGCAAAGCACCAACAAAGTTCCCGACGACGGATAAATGGTTCGAAGGGTTTGCCACCTTCGAGAGCCTCCTCTGGCCCCCCGACATCCACTGCCCGTATATTTTCAGTTCTAGACATAGAAACGGAGTCATTAGCACGTACCAAAGAGCCACGGGTAGCTTTGGGACTACCGATGGTGGGGCCCCAATGGCTAAAAATAGGGCGGCAATCCATGGCGCGAAAAAGAAGTTAACGCGAATCGGGTGGTAATATTCACGACGAACGGCTTCGAAGTAGCATATTATTTTGAGCATGTAGGTGAACGCGATGATGGCGACTAGAGCAAGGGATATGCACCATAGTACGAGGTTTACGTCCATGCTAACATTGAGGAATTTTGTCGAAGGTGACGTGGCGAGGTTCTTCCACATGATGGCTTGGCTGCTAACTCCGAGGCACATACCGAAGGATTGGATGGGGAATCGGAGCAGAAATGGCCATTGCTTGTCTTCCGGTAACAATATTTCTTCCGAAGGCTGAAAAATGAACGGGAGAAATTTAATTATGAACGGGAGAAATTTAATTGTGAACTCAGTTTACACGTTAATCGCGGACGGATAGATTATGTGATATGGAACTCGTGAAAAGCATAAAGCACAAGTTGAAAAATAACTACTTTTTATTTTACCAAACAACATCGTCTACTTTACTCGGAAAACAAAAAAACAAAAACAACTCGTAAAAATCATAACCAAGCTAAAGTTTAGCATAGTGTTTTCGCCTTTCGGGTAGAGAAAACATACCCTTAAGGTATCCAATTCCGGTCCTTCCAAAGCATCAAAGTATCGATCCACGGGTAAATTCTCAATCTCCTCATTTGGCGCAGAGTTCGCCTCTTGATCATCTTCCCTCGGCTTTCCATGGAAGTTTGATATCTGCCTCTTGAGCCTACCCGACCATGTCTTAAAAGAGTCGTACGTTTTGTCGTTTAGCCTGTCCACAGGAGGATTCCTCGAGGAGAGATTCGGGGATTTCCCAGTCGGGGACGCCTCGTCCGACGTTGGCACCAGTTGTATCGATTGAGAATGAATTTTCGTTTTCTCGATCCCACCGACGTTAGGCATAGAAGATGGGTTTGTGTTGTCGCTGGTGAGAGTTGTGCCATCGTGATCTCGAAAGACTCCATTTTTGTTGTTTTTCAAGTGAACTTGCGTAGGCGACGATGGCATACTTATGGAAATGGAATGTGTTTGCATTGACTCGGAGAGGCCGGTACAAATTTGTATAACAAGTGTTTCCGTTCCCTATTTTATGAATCAGATAAACATTAGTGCAGCATATAATTTTCCGATCAGTATTAATCGACATTCCAGTTTTCGGCCCTTTTTAAGCTTTTAAAAGCAGCAAAGCTTTTCGCTTCTCGCATCGTTTTAAGGCCAATAGGGTTGCAGCTGTCAAACTTTTCTGCTTTTTTGAGTTTGTATGTATTTGGTTGCTGAGCTTTTAAGCTAAGATTTTTATTATTTTGACTTCAGCAACAAAAAATTTTAAGCTAAAGATAGTTTTTTTTGCTTAAAAACTGCGAACAAGGAAACTTTACCGAAAACTTCATCCAAGCGATTGTAATTGTTCCAAAAAATAGGTAAATGTTTCCAGAACCAATCTGCTAAAACATGTTTTCAGTAGCAACTTAAACTTTCGAACGAGAAAGTAGTTTCAAGTACTAAATTTTCGAGGAAATTTATTCCCGGGCTGCGGTGGAAAAGTGGCTTCCAGAGTAGAGGAATTGCGATGACTAACAATAATTTGCTTATTTTCCAAAATTTTCTCTCTTAAGTAGTATCAAATCCAACCACTTTATTTGCTCGTGATATAATTTGAGCTATAATTAAGAATAATAAAAACATTTAATGTTTACAACTAACAAAATTCAAAACGCTTAATAAACAATATATGCATGTATGTACAATGAACACAATTTTTGACACACGTATATAAGCCGTTAGATGTAGACTGATCCAAAGGCCGAAATACTTGACTGTTGGATCAATATGGAAACGACATGATGGAGAAATTCGAACTTTATAAGATTCGTCATGTTCTTCGTCTTCCAACAGGCTGGAAAACTACCTAGGCGTGTTCATTTGGCCCGCGTGGGCCATACTGGCTTGTCCCACGATGGCTTGACGGATTTTCAGAGAAAATACAAGCCTTGTATCTGTCCCGCACTCACAACATATTTATGGGTGTGGACCATTCAGTCCCACCCTACAGCAAGCCAGTTGACTGACATATATTATCAGTCAACTAACTCAAAAACTAAAAAGATAGTTGGCTCACCTTAGTCATCAAGCGAACACTTTCCTATAACAATTGCTATTAGTTAATTCCAAATCTAATAATTGGAAAAGGTCAGTTGGCTGCTAATGCAATTACAGGCTGCGGGGTGGGCTTGCAGGACTGATCTACCAGCCTGGCTCTTGGGCTTGGACCTGCTCTGCAGCTGCAGCGGGATGGGGAGGGTGCACGCCAAGATGTAGGGTGGGTTGCAGGTCGAGTGTAGGCTAAATGTTAATTGTAGGCTTGCCCGTAAAAACTACTATATCCATCGAAAAACGTGATTTCTTGAATAAAAAAAATCAAAATGTCATTTGCCTATATTTCTTTTAAAAAAAATAAAAATCAATAAGATTTAGAATCTATCCTCCTCGAAGCCATTTTTATTAGGTTTTGCACGTTAACAGCTCATAAGCTCCTGCTTAGAAGAAAGGCTTGACTTTAGAGGTTGTTTAATGAATGAGTCGAGCCTAAACCAAGCTTGGCTTAGTTATTTGATACCTTTATATTGATGACAGTCATAAATCATACAAATTACGTAATTTTTAAAGAAAGTTAAACTGATTTTAATCTATATAGATACCACATATATTATTTTTGGGACATTTTAGTTTTTGAACAATAGTATCAAAAGAAATTATCACGTATTCGAAAGCTAACCAGCCAAATGCACATTAATTTGAAATAAAAAATGTAAAACTTGAACTTAAAGATGCATTCGAACAAACCCTATATCTATCAAATATCTCTGTTTAAACCCATGCAAATTGTCATGTATACTTAATTTCTTCATATACATAGACAGAAACAATACAAAGAAAAAAATGGTTATGATAACATAAATTAGAAGCTAATCCAAGTAGAGCCTAAATAAATTTATCATGTTTTAAGTTTCTAAATTTTAAAAATCATCTCTGACAAAGTAGAAGCAATACATACTTTTTTTTTCTGAAAGCTTTGGTTGATAGATCGATGATCTCTTCACTGAAGTAGATAGTCAAGAAAATAATATATGAGGGACAATATTTTGAGAAAAATTAAATAGTGAAAAAACAAAATAGGTTCTCTCTCTGCCCCCCCCTCTTAATAGAACATAAAATTCAAGCCACACCAAGAAGTATAAATAGCGATGGGCATGCAAAGCTATCACAAGTGTTACACACGGCTTGTTTGATTGTAACTTATAAGATTAATTTTTTTACTTAAAAATTGGATAATATTTGATTACTCAACTTTTAAGCTAAGCTTATTTGTTATTTTAGCCTAAATAATCTGAAATTTTTAAATTTGATGCATATAATTTTTTTTAATTATAAAAACTGAGCTTATTTGTTATTTCAGCCTAAATAATATGAAAATTTTAAGTTTGATACATACAGATTTTTTAAATTATAAATTAACTAATTTATTTACTTAAAAGTTGCAATTAAAAAAACCCATAATATAGCTACTACTTGTGATATTCACACATTCATTTTAATTAACGCTCCTCTGTTCACACACTATGATTAAATCTATTGGCCTTGATCATTGATAAAAGTTTTAGTACTATCCAGTTTATTCCAAAATGGTGCAAATACTAATTATAGGATGATAAGTAGGTGCTAAGTATGAGACAGAGAACCGTTTGATATTCTTTTTATTCTATTTGGCACCTACTTGACAGTATGTGATTCGTATTTGCACTATTTTATTATAAACTGAATAGTACATTTACAATTTTATAGATTAGTTTTATGCTATGCAAAGGCAATTTTACCAAAGTTGTCCCCACCAAATGAAAATTATGAGGATTATTTCGAAACGAAATAACTAATATCCGGTGTCAAATCTATTATATATATAAAAGTGATGCATTGATATATAATATGTTGCCACATGGACTCTTTAAAAAAGAGACAATAAATATATTCCAAATTCCAATATTTAAGTATAAATTATTAAATTCCAATCTCTACCTAAATATAAATGACCTTAGCAAACAAACATAAACGAGAAACTCTCAAGTTTATCTACCAAAAAAAAATCATATAAAAAGATAACAAATATAGGGATATTCACTCCCATTTAAATGTCAACTCTACCTAACAGACGAAAAATATAGGAATTTGATAATATACCAAAAATATCTTGAGAATGATGTATCCTTATTCCTAAATAAGATGATGCAAATAATATCAACCATATAAGCATTTAATTTATATCCACTATTGGTGTAGAAATTTTATACATCGTATTTATATGTACGTATCACCATATATGCATACGTGTCATTTATCTAAATTTGTTCATTGGTGTATGCAAATCTATTCACCGTCGATACATTAAAATTAAATCGAAAAGAAAATACACAATTTTTACAGAAATGGGAATAATAACCATACACCTACTTCAATCCTAACTTATAAACCACAAAACTAAAACCTCCACAACCTCAAATCCAAACAAATCTACAAACAATCAAAAGTTGCTTCTCAAAGCAAAAAAGCCCTAACTCGAAGTTATTGCTCAATGGCATGAGTTTTGGTACTACCTAATTCGCACCAAAATTGTACAAACATTAATCACAAAGTGTCAAATAAGCGAAAAGAAGGAGAAAGGGAACTGATTGTGGTGTTTTTTCTCCTACTTAGCGCTTACTTATTAATTTGTGATTGATGTTCTCATCATTTTAGTGGGAACTGATTTGTACCAAAACTCATCCCTTGCTCAAATGCGAAATCGGTTAGATGAAATACACCCTTTTACTTCTTTTTCCATTCTTACTTTTCCTTTTCTATGAAATTCTAGAACAAATTCCTACAACATAACATGCAAAGCATATGGATTTTGAATCTTCTTCTTGTTGTTTGTCTTAAAAATGTATAGCAAATTTCTCTATTTTGTTTTTCCACCCGTGGAGTAAGAATAAAGGGGACAATATATTAAGAACCCCTTTGAAATCACAAACACGAGTTACAATCAAATTATAACAAAATTGTTAATATATAAATTAGAAGTTTAATTCAAAAAAATTAAACCATGAGATTCCAATTTGTGAATAACTGAGTTTTCTCGTAAAAGTAACCAAAAGCTATTATCCAAAAGTAACCGTAAGCTCCTAAATTTCAAGATATTTTGTTCACACAATTGTAGTATATATATAAAGCAGGAGTTCAAGTCAAAAAATTAAACCAAGAGATTCCAATTGGTTAACACAAAGATTTAAATTTTATAATTTAAATCACAATACACTTTATTGCTCTTAATTCAATTCAAATTGAAAAAGGTGGTAATGGAAAGTTGACAACAAATTTTCTTATAAATATAAGGGCAAATCATTCCGAAAAAGGAGAATAAACAAACAAATCATCCCCAACATGAGTTTTCTTTTCTTTATCTAAAAATAGAAATATCCTAATTTAACTGAGTAATAGGATTAGATTAATGAATTTTCTTGTAATTTTTTGTATCGAACATACATTATTGTCTTTCACTTTTTATTCATATTTTGAGCGATTGATCTTGGTCTCGTTCATTACATTTCTATCCACCAAAAATATTGTAATCAATGAGAGTATTGAGTAATGAAAAGTTCTTTTGTTATTCGGTTTCTCATTCGCGAACAATATTTACTTTGATATAACCATATTTACTTCCATACAGTCATATACTTCTTAAAAATCCTGAAACTATGGTGTGAAAAATCACAATCCGCTTTCGTGAGTTAAATGAACTTTATTTTGAAATCAGATTTTACCCGGGCTTAACACAATTCATGAATTACTGAGTTTCCCTCGAAAAGTGACCGAAAGCTATTATCCAGAAGTAATCGCAAGCTCCTAACTTACTTTAACATACATTAATGTTTTTCTTAAAAATTATAAAAAAAAAAAACTTTTAAAAAAAATAGACACAACGGATATCATAAAAAAAATAAAAAGTAATCAACAGTAATTTTATGAAAAAAAAAAAGTAACAATATAAAAAATATGTATGTATGCGAGGACAATAAGGTATATAAATGCATGGGTTGACCCTGGTTGGCGAACAACACAACAAGAGGCTTGAACATTTTTTTTCTTCTTTTCAAATTCATAGTTGAGACTTTGAGAAATTTTATTTGACCACATGCACCAAACAAATAAAGTTGAAGTAGAAAGTAGTCAATATTTATTTTAAGACATTAATTTTTTATTTTTCTTTTGCATATAATTTCTGTACAAATTGATTCATAAAGCTATTTTTGAAAATTAATTCTAAAAATAGGTATAATTTTAATATTTGGTAAATAAATTTTAAAAGTTATTTTGATAAATAGTGTAGTATTTGATAAAGTGATATTTTTTTATTGTAAAAAGATAAAATTATGTATGTATGAAGAATGTAAGAAATATAACAGAGATAATTAGAATAATTAATAAAAGAAAAATCAGAAGTAGTTTTTCAAAAAAAAATCCTTAAGATTGCTTCTAAAAGTACCGTTAAAAAAACAGAATTGGATTACTAAAAACAGATACCTTAGAGTTTGTTTGTTTTTTCTTGAAAATTGTAGCTTGAAATATTTAGTAAACTTTAAGTTACCTCAACCCCAAGGAGTTACACAAGTAGTCAATCACTTGGATTTAGTATTGGATAAAGTATTAGGTTTGAGATTCGATTTTCATAAGAAAAAATTTCTTGGGGCCACATCCCTTTGGGGTTGAGATACCGTAGAGTTTACCAAATACTTCATACTATAATTTAAAAAAAAAAACAAATAGCAAAAAATAGTCATAAACTGATGCTTAAAATCGGAGAGTGAGTGGCTACATACACTCTTAGTCTATAGCTTATGCAAATTGTATATCAGCCATTGGATCAGAAAAAAATATCCAAGGGTTATGAATTAAAGCCCCAAAATCAAGTATACATATGAAGAAGCTGGCTCCCAATCTATATTTGTATACCACGCCTTTGTAACCCACAAATAGAAATAGAACGAGTCAGAAAGAAACAGAAAAGAAAATGGATTCGAATGA
>MKEJ01094604.1:0-13135 GCA_001753735.1 Embelia ribes
TTGAATATTTCTATAGGTTAGTACGCTTCCATTGGGATTTGAGGGTCACGGGTTCATACCTTGAAAACAATCTCTCTATAGAAATAGGGGTAAAGTCTACATACATCATACCCTCCCCAGACCCCGCGATGAGGGCGTCTTGTGTACTAGGTTGTCCATATATATAATAATTGCTACAAAAGGGGTAGAACTTGATTTTTCTTTGATTTCATTCGGCATTTAGGACTTCGAATGTCAAGAGTTCTCTTAAAGTTGATCGTGTAGCATATGCCAATTTTTTGTTTAGTTTGCGCTTTGATTTGTACATCAATTTAGTGCTTTATGCATCTTTTCGTGATTTTATAGGAAATATGGCTCTTCAAAAATCTACTACTCCTTGTGTTGGGCCTCCTGCCGTGAAGCCATTGATTTTTCAGAACAAGGGAAAGGAGAAAGTTCGACTTGCAAATCCCAAGAGAATTTCGACGGAGACTGACATGGACGTTGATCTAACAGAGGTCTATTTCTTGATCATGCATTTTCTATCAGCTGGCCCCTGCCACAGGACTTATGGTCAGTTATGGAATGAGCTTCTTGAACATCAACTTTTACCCAGACGGTTTCATGCCTGGTATTCCAGAACTGGGGCACGTAGCGGGGATGAAAATGACAATGGCTTGTCTTTTCCGTTAAATTACAATAAGTTGGTGGAAAGGTAGTTTATATTGTTGTTTTTAACATGTTAATCGCTGATACATGTGAATTCTTAGTATCATGTATTTGATGTATTTGATTAACCATTTGAATATCTGTAGGTATCCTCATGTTGAAAAGGATCACTTGGTGAAGCTTCTGAAGCAACTAATACAGAATACTGCTACTACATCAAAAGGCTTTGATGGTGGGGGTAGTTATAACGCAGCTTCTGTTCCTACTCTTTTGGGAACCGGTTCCTTTTCTCTTCTGGGCCGTAAGTGAACAGCTATTCTCTATAATAATTGTCAAAATCGTGTTAAGATAATTGCATGTGATTCATATTCGTCCATCTGATATATTTGTTGGCTGATTGATCGTATAAGCATTGTTATACTTAAGCTTTTATCTATATCATCGTTTCCTCACTTTCCTACGGACTGCTGATTGCAGTTATTACTGTTTATGGTTTTTTTTCCCCAGAGTTTGAACTGTGTTTCTTTTCCTCACCAGATGAACAGAAGAAAGGAAATGAGGGACCAAAACCTCCCCCAGCTTGCCTTCGTTGGCCTCACATGAAAGCAGATCAGGTGCGTGGATTAAGTATGAGGGAAATTGGTGGTGGTTTCACCAGGCACCATCGTGCACCATCCATCCGTGCCGCAAGCTATACCATTGCCAAACCGTCAACTATGGTGCAGAAGATGCAAAACAAGAAAATACTTAGAGGACATATGAACTCTGTCTATTGTGGTAAGGTTTTCCATTTTCTTTTGTTTTTAGTTGTAGATTTAAATTTATAATTTGAGTATGATTGCATTAACACCTAGAAATTGCTTATTTAAGTTACCATTACCTTAATCAATTTTATTGCTCATCATAAGCTTTTCAAATTTTTTGGTTACATGTACCTTGCTTTAAGATTGTTGCTGAATGAAGTAACTTGTTAGGTACTTCTCATGTTGTAATCAAGACTCTTGGGTTTTTAAGCTTGTTTATTTTGGCAGTGAAGGGTAAACCTCCTTTTGTCTGGTGGTTTCACTAATAACGAATTGAGTCCTCTATCAGATGATTGAGAATCTTTTAAATGATTGGGGCATGACATAAGCAGTGCTAGTTTAATTTGTGGAAGGTTTTCTTAAAATGTCAGTAGTTCTAATTATATGTTTTTTGAGACTCCGGGGACTCTGCTCACTACTTCTTTGATTGTGTTTATTTATTTCATTATTTTGATAAGCAAATTTTTAATCATTAACCTGCTTGAAAGCTAGAAACCAACGACTATGAATTTGTACCATTCATATTATGCCTTGTAGTTTAAGGAAGAATCTTTTTGGATGAAAACATGTCCCTTGCTTGTTTGCATTGAACATGATGCTTTGTTGGTGAACATTTTTTTCTCTTTGAAGTTCGCTAACTTCAGTTTCTAGCATTTAAATGTTTTGAAAATCTTACTTGGGTTTGTTGATGCTTGGTTGCTTTAAATTTGCAATCATGAAGCAATATTTGATAGATCAGGGAGATATGTTATCACCGGATCAGACGACCGCCTTGTAAAAATCTGGTCAATGGAAACTGCGTATTGTTTGGCCAGCTGTCGTGGACATGAAGTGAGTAAATTTCCCGCCTACACTACTTTTGTTCTTCTTGATGTACACATCTACATTGCCATATCTTGTCTTTTATGTTTGAAAGGGCGACATTACCGACTTGGCTGTGAGCTCTAACAACGCTTTGGTGGCTTCTGCATCAAATGACTGCATTATCCGTGTTGTAAGTTATCTTTTCTTTAGGGACGGTTCTAGTAAGGATTTTTTTCTTTTTCTTTTTTCTCTTTCCAAGTCATGAATTTGACATATTGTCTTTCTATTATTTTTTTATGATAGTGGCGTTTACCTGATGGGCTGCCAATTTCAGTTTTGCGTGGCCATACAGGAGCTGTTACTGCCATTGCTTTTAGTCCCAGACCAAGCTCTCTGTACCAACTTTTGTCGTAAGACTAATGTCTTGACTTTTCTGTCCAATCTTATTGCTTTATGTATATATTTTTTTTAGTTAGAATGTGAATTGTTCTGTTTATTACTCGTTGAGATTGTTTAGGCCCCGTTTGGTAGCTTTTCGCCTTTTTGTTTATCATGTTAGTTGTTTGTGTTTTCTTGTTTTTTGTTATCTTCTTTATCATATGTAATGAAAATAAAGCATGTTTGGATATTTTTTTTGTTCATAACAACTTCATACAAAAACTTCATCATGTAATATAGGACCAAAAAAAGGTTTATGCTCCTGGGTTTCCCTTAAGTTTGGGAAACGCTCCAAAATAAAGATGAAGTAGCTTATCTACTAATGTGTTTTGCTTGCCAAATGAACTTATGAGAACCTTTGGTTGGAAACTTGTTTCTTTTGTTAAATAGTACATGCTCTTCACTGACCATAGGAAAAGATAAATTGACATCATCCAAGCCCTAAATACCAATGAATTGGGATCGGCTAAATGGAAAAGCTTGTGCTCAGCAATGTTTTGTTCAATTTGTTTAAGATCACTATTGATAATTGTTTATCCTTTTCCTTTGTAGGTCATCTGATGATGGAACATGCAGAATATGGGATGCCAGAAACTCTCAGGTCCCACCACGTATATACATTGCCAGACCTCCTGATCCTGCTGCTGGTTAGTCAGCAATTATTTGATTATTCATGGTAGTATAGTGCCCATTGATTTATGGGTGATAATAAATAATTTCAGGCAAAAACAATGTTCCATCTTCAAATACTAGTCAACAAGGCCATCAGATATTCTGTTGTGCGTTCAATGCCAATGGAACTGTCTTTGTCACTGGTAGCTCAGATAATCTGGCGAGGGTACATTCCCACCTTTTCCCTAGTATTTTAATTGTTTTCTCCTGACGTTTTCACTTGATTTTTCCTCGTATGGACAAAATGTATTTGAACAAGATTTATTTCCATTATTTGCTTTTAGATATGCAAATCTTTTAGATTGATTGCAGGTCTGGAGTGCTTATAAATTAAATTCAGATGAGTCAGAACCAAATCACGAGATTGATGTTTTATCTGGGCATGAGAATGACGTCAATTATGTGCAGTTTAGGTAGTTTTATTCCGTTTGTCTTTCATATTTTCGTCATTTTTATGAGCTGACAAATTTTGCCCTCGTGATGCAGTGGCTGTGCTGTCTCCTCTAGGTTTTCCATTTCTGACTCTCCAAAGGATGAGAACCTTCCAAAATTCAAAAATACCTGGTACGTGGGTTTCGTAACTTAAACAAATCTATACGTCATACCCATACAATTGCTATTACTTTTTTTGGGGCGTCAAAGTATGTTCGATGCATTATCGTTACCTAGTTTATTTCAGGTACAATCACGACAATATAGTAACATGTTCTCGTGACGGAAGTGCAATCATTTGGATTCCAAGGTCACGTAGATCACATGTGAGCTCCTTTGTCACGTGCTTGCTATGCCTTGAGTTCGTATTTAGGGCTTCTTTGGTTGCAACTCTTAAGTTCCAGTTTTATGCTTAGAGCTCCCTAAATAAGTTGGAAGCTTAAGCTTGATGCAAATGAAACTTTGAGCTTGATACATCCAATTTTTTTTCTTGGACAGAAAAAGCTAGTCTTTTGCTTTAAAGCTACTTCTTTCTAAATTTGCATGATCTACGCCCTTCCTATTTCTTCATGTTTTTAAGCTTCCTTCAGGGGAAAGCTGGACGATGGACACGTGCTTATCATTTAAAAGTTCCACCACCACCAATGCCGCCTCAACCAACACGAGGAGGTCCACGCCAAAGGATACTTCCTACTCCTCGCGGTGTTAATATGATTGTATGGAGCTTAGATAATCGATTTGTTCTTGCCGCTATTATGGGTAAGATTCATACATGCACATCCGTATGCATCTACTTTTGGACTAATATCCTAGAAGGTGTTTGCTTTTTAAATTTTCTTCTTCCAAGAAACCACTTGTTTTTGAGCTTCATCTGCTTAGCTGGCATTTATATTGCAGTTGATGCTCTCAAGGGTTCAACACTCATTGTTGCATAGCTGCGCTAAGTTACTGAGTTCAATGGAAAAGAGTTCATTGATGTCTTAGTATGCAATTACGTATACAGGCATTGATTGGTTTTGTCGTGTAGTTGTAGCTTGTTAACATGCAGTATTGTTGTTGCTGATTTCATATATCTAGCTGCTCCGCCACATATGCAGGCACATGAGCCAAGAAAAAAAAACTCAACGTCATCTTCTGAGTTTTGACATTTTCTTGGCCTGTCTTGTGGAACTGTTTGGTGGTTAGAGGGAAACCCCACCCACACAAGCACATACTCACCACGCGCACGCACAAAAAAAGAAAGTAACAAAAAAAATATAGCAGTCATCTCTTTCTTCATCAAATTATCCTAGTTGTTACTCCTACACGTACTCATTAATTGATTCTTACTGGTTGCCTTAAAGTTTTTAGGGGGACCTATGGGGCATTCGCTTATCTCTCTCTTTTGCCTGCTTCCACTTAGCTTTTCTAATTTATGGGTCTTTGACTTATCACAAATCTCTCTTCTGTTGATCTGTTCTATTGTTTGGATCTCTCTATTTTTAGACTTTGGAGATAAAACTTCTTGACAACCTTTCCTAGATAACGTCTCATTCTTAAGTGTTGGCAAAACAGGAGTTGACAGTCTTTTCTTGAAGAACTTGGGCAAAATCTCCTAATTTACACTTTAGTTCGTTTGTGCTAAAGAGATGACAATGAGTGGATTTTATATATTTCATCCGGTGTCAACTGAATTTGGAAATATATTTTGGGTTTTAGGCGTAAAGTGGATAACCCATTAGAGAATTTTATCACTGCTGTGAAGGTCCATGGTCAAATAGAAGAAACAAAAAGTTTTTGGATGGTCACATCTTTTGTTTTTGTACGGGTGTACTCTTTTAACACCAATAGTAGAGTATTTGATGGGAGACATTCTATACCTACTATCTGATTTCTAAGACTATTTCTTAGATGGAATCTGGTGGTCTCTTGTTCTTAAACTTTGAGTTGCTTTCCCCGCACCATTTGTTTGGAAGCACTATTGTTTTCCCTTGTTTTGGGGTTGGGAGAGGGAATTCCTTTTAATTCATTTTGTTTATAGAGTTAACTGATCGCATGCTCATAGCTTAGTAGTAGGTGTCAGTGTGTCTTTTTGTGGGTTTTCCTGTGAGGCATTTTGACAATGTGCATGCATAGACATTTGGCTATGATTATGAAGCATGATATTCTTGGCAAACTTGAAGTCTATTGTAGTCTTTGCTGATCTTTTTTTTTTTTTTTTGNNTTTTTTTTTTTTTTTGGGTGAAGTCTAGATCTGAGCACTTTGTACAATAGTAAGTATACATCGGTGATGCAACCTTTGGTAGGGGTTCACCGATTCGCTTATATTCATAGATGATTGTGAACGTGTAATATTAACATTTTTCCCTTTGCTTGGTTTTACCTGTTTTGCTGTAAAGTTGTGAACTGTATTACTTGCTGAGTGCTTACATAGGCACAACATTTTCTCTCTTTTGTCTATGCATATTCTCATTTCGTTTAACATGTTTTCAGTTTAAGTTTAGATCTTCTGCAATTTTTCCTAGATGACTTTATTCTATGCTTCAGATTGCAGAATCTGTGTCTGGAATGCTGTTGATGGAAGTTTGGTTCATTCTCTGACTGGTCATACTGATTCTGTAAGTTTATTGCACATAATAATAAAGAGAGTTCAAAGTAATTTTGTGGAGGTCATTGATTGGCAACAGAAAGCTGTATTATATATCAAGCTGCACCTTCACTTTTCATTCTTCTACTGAATACTTGGTGTGAGACTCGAAGATACTTCTCTGATAGTGCTTCAGGGGGCGTGGTTAAGCACTTTGACATTTAAGCTTATGCTTGCTATTATTTCTTTTACTTCATGATTATTTACATATTTTTCATGGAAAGAACAAAAGTGTCAAGGAAACCCATCTTTTGTGGTACATCTAATAGAATTGATAACTTTGTGTATTGAAGTACAATTTTTGCATTGAGCAAAATATTGATATTGGCTCCCACTGAAAAAATTGTAAAAGAAATAGGATTTAACCATAATTAGATGTGGTAGGATATGTATATATAGGATTATTTCCTATTAATTGACTGTGGCTATCAATACACCAACGGCAGGTGAGGTGGTCACACGGGGGTTTTAATTGATTTCCATATCCATGTCTGTTCTTTGATTGATTGTACTTGATCTCGTTTTTTAGTATTTTGCTTCAAAGGTGAGGTCATTTTTCTTCATCTGGCGTGCCGCTGGTATAAAATGTTCCACACTAACGGTGAAGGGGAATAAAACTCGTTATTTTATGCCTATGAATCTGTTTTTGTACTGGATTTATACTTGAATAGTGCCTTCTGTATTTGTTATTTTTCCATTTCTGACCATGCTATCAATTTTCTGGCAGACGTATGTCTTGGATGTCCATCCTTTCAACCCTCGAATGGCAATGAGTGCTGGATATGATGGAAAAACAATAGTGTGGGATGTGAGTCTTCAATTTTCGTATGAGTGTATTACAATTGGAATATGCTACAACGTTTTAGCTTATTTGATATTCGTTTGATGGTTTGTTTCCATGGACTCTAAATTCGTCTTTCTTCTTGTATGGTGTCTAGATATGGGAAGGGAAGCCTATCTACACATACAACATTGCAGTTGAACGCTATAAGTTGGTCGATGGGAAGTTTTCTCCGTAAGTTGATAGTCAGTTTGCTAGATTTTGAGCTCGTTGCTGTTTTCTGCATACACATTTCCATATTCTCTTGATGATTCAATTGCCCTCCCTTTGTTAATTTTTTCGGTTGTCATGATATTGCGACTGTGTGGGCGAATGAGTCCTTGGAATGTTAGTATGCATTACAGGCCCTTGGAGTTCATTTGAGGAATTGAAGATAACATATGTATACTTGGTAGAGTCACATTCTTATATTTGTGTATTGTATCTTTTGTTCCTTAAAATGCTTAGTAACAATGTTTTAAGATAATAATTTTTTTCTTTTGCCATTGGATAAGATTTTTGGAACTTACTCAGGAAAGAGACTGCCTCTCAGCTTTGGTTGCCATTCAGGGTGCTTCTTGGATTAGAAAATTTTAGTTATGGCTTTTTACCATGGAAAAATTTCTCCTGGTACATATAGGGTTCCATTTCTTGTCTGGTTACACTAGGTTGCGATTCTGCATATCAGTCATTTGCTATGAGTGATCTAAGCAGACTTGGTAGCATTGCAACTACTCTTTGAAGCAAAATCTTGTGATTTTTATCATACATAGTAAAAGCTTTTGGAAATGTTGATCCAAAACGCTATAATTTTATCATACATAGTAATAGCTTTTGGAAATGTTGATCCAAAATGCTATAATTGTGAAGCATGATTCTTTTCTCAATCTCTGGTGGTTTGTATTTAGTATGGCTTAGGCTTCGAGCGTAAGCTTGCTACGGTAGGAAAAGACATTGCAATTTGTACAGTATGAATGTTGATTTTTATAGAACACCTTTCCCTTATGCTCGTACACTAATGTTTTTGAAGTGATGCTGGTTTTATTAATATTTTACAATGATCTAGGGATGGGACTTCAATTATTCTTTCTGACAATGTTGGTCAGCTATATATATTAAACACTGGCGAATGTGAGACTCAGAAGGATGCCAAATATGATCAGGTATGCAAACCAAATATTATTTTGTGCATCTTGGTAGTATTTGGGTTTATAACTTTGGTCTCTTATTGGTACTGTTCATCCTTTTACAGTTCTTTCTTGGAGACTATCGCCCCCTTGTTCAAGATGAATATGGGTATCCTCTTGACCAGGTTAGTTTGCAGATTTTGATTCTGCATGCTACCACATTCCCCAACAC
The DNA here is from genome assembly GCA_001753735.1 of Embelia ribes. Lineage (NCBI taxonomy): Eukaryota > Viridiplantae > Streptophyta > Magnoliopsida > Ericales > Primulaceae > Embelia > Embelia ribes. The sequence goes on from MKEJ01094604.1 coordinate 8,603, forward strand.
TGTATGTTATTAACTATTTATCCAAGTAGATAATGAAGTCTGAATTCTCTTATAGTCGTTGGTTGTCAAGTTTTATTGAATTGAAGGTGCAAAATGGGATGTGGCAAATGGACAAGATGTCTGCAGGACATTTGGTTTTGATGTCATTTTTTGTAAGAAGTATGACACCAAAGTTCATCATCAGAATACAAAAACTAAGAGATCGTTAAAAAAACATAAGAGGTTGTTACAAAAAGGCCTGCACTAAAATACTACAAAAAAACCTTCTTGTTAATGAACTACTATTTACTTTGCATTATACAAGAATAGCCCACGGAATCACTTGTTATGCACATAAAGAATTCGAAAATTTCTGATATATGGTTTTTTACATGCAAATGTTTTCACTTTTGGAAGCTCAAAATTGCAATTACAAACGGTAGAATTTTTTTCAGATATTATGCAAGAATGGTCACAGAATCACTAATCATGTAATTGATGCATAATTTCATTTATATGTCACATGTAGCCTTTGTGCATTTGAGGAGACATTTGTCTCGATTCCCTACTTTCAACCCCGGTTATCAATATCATCTTGATCTTGTGCATTGTGTTCAACTTGTTTACCTTTGTCAGTACATTTTTTATTATCTTCTGGACATTTGTTTAGTTCAGCAATTCAAGCACTTATGCATCTTAAGATATTCTGGTGCAGGAAACTCAGCTTGTGCCATATAGGAGGAATATGCAAGATCTCCTGTGTGATGCAAGTTTGTTCTCGTCCCCTGTTCTCCTTCTGCGAGTCTCTTTGTCCTTTTATCTGTCTCATTTTCTTGTTTTTCTCTGGGATACTGTAGGCATGATTCCTTATCCGGAGCCTTATCAGAGCATGTACCAGCAACGCCGGTTAGGAGCACTGGGTATAGAGTGGAGGCCTTCTTCTGTAAGATTTGCTGTGGGGCTGAACATCACTCTAGACCCAAATTACCAACTTCTCCCCATCCCAGACTTAGGTTCTTTCATTGATCCACTACCAGTGCTTTTGGATGCTATGGATTGGCCTGAAATTGAAGTGCAAAGTGAAGATACTGATTCAGAATACAATATAACTGAAGATTGTTCTTCCGGACGGGATCAAGGAAGCTTGGGTTTTAACTCATCTAGTGATCCCGAGTGTAGCTCGGAAAGTGGGGCTGAAGATGCACGAAATGATGCCCTACGCAGATCTGAAAGGAAAAAACGGAAAGCAGATGTAATCCTCTCTTCCCGAAGATTACTTTCTTGTACTTTTTCACCCTTTCTTTTAGGACTTTTAACATAAATTTGGTAGTTATACGTAGGGGTCACTTAGTAAGAGCTTGTAAGTTGAAAAGTGTTAATCAAATATTTGGTAGATTGTTAATAAACCTCATGAATGTTTTTGCTTATAAAGCAATATATTAAAGAAAGAATAATAAAGATTTTGCTACTTTTCCAAAATTAAAAAACTAAAAATAGGTTTCTTAGAAATTAAAAATCCCCAAGGGTTGCGAGTGTATAACTAGACCTTGTACTTTCCTCTTTTTAGGGTGAGGTCATGACTTCTTCAGGGAGGCGTGTTAAGAGGAAAATATTGGATGAGTTTGATGATGAATTACGTAAAACTAACTGGCAGAGAAAGTCTAGACATGGGCATAAAGCTTCAAAGAAGAAGAAGTCTTCTTCCTCAAAGTCATCGAGACCTCGGAGAGCTGCTGCTCGCAATGCTTTAAATTTCTTTTCGCGAATAAGTGGAACTTCAATGCCCATAGATGAAGAAGATCAAGAAGAATCTGTGGATGATGCATCAGAAAGCAATTCGACATCCCTGGATTCAAACATAGGTAGTGAAGAATCTGATAAACCTATTGACAGCAAACTGAAGAATCATTCGAAAGGGAAAGAAGTACTCGTAGATGAGTCTGAGGATCCGGATGATCCAGATGAATACTCTGAATTTCATAATATTTCTGCAAAACAGAAAAGGCTGGTCCTAAAGTTTCCTATTCGTGATTTAAAGAAGTCCCCTCTTGTCGAGAACATAGAGCCTGAGTGTAATGAAAAGGTTGATCTTGAAGGCACATCAAGTAAATCTTCTCAGAAAATCAAAGAACATGATGAGAATAACTGGCATGATCCAGTTTCCACATTTTATGATGGAACAAGTGAGAGGATGGAGCATCCCAAAGTCAAAAGTTATCTGGATTTGTCTGAAGTAGACAGCCAAAAAATTAAATGGGGAGGGTTCAAGACTCGTACTCCCAAACGTTTGAAATTGAGCAAGTCCTCTCCATCCAATGTGCTTGTAGGATCTAGTTCTGGCCTTCAAGGCCATGTGTCGAGTAATCATGTAGGTACTCTGCTTAAAAAGGAACGAGGAAAAAATATTCCACGAGAATCATCCTGTGATGGAGGTCAAACAGATGAAATGGTTAATGGACACGAGAGTTATGATGGATTACGCGAACCAAATTACAAAGTTATTGAAGATACTGCTACTTCTCCTGTCCCTGATACAAATGGGATTACGAGCCATCTGGACTCCAAGGAGAGCTCTTTGCCAATTTCAACAAAGTTTAAGATAAGGTCGAGTATGATCTCTAGAGATGATGATACAAAGGCGAATGAAGATGCAGTAGTTCATGATGATGATGGCACGAGTAGACCATGTTCAGATAATGCTGAACGGAAAGACCCAGTTAATTCAGAAACTACTGTAGATAAGAAGTATAATGTTGTTTATAGAAGGTTAAGGTCATCCAAGTCTAAAAGTAATCAAGTTAATAACAGAAGTTTCAATACAAATACTATACATGCAAGTAATCACAATGTTGAAGTGGAAGCGGATTTGCCCGAAGCCTCAAATAAGGGGGGTCTCCGTGCACGATCTACAGGGTTGAGGGGTCTTACGCATGACAAAGATGTTGCAGGCTGTAACACGAAATTGAAATATGAGCATGTTGCAGTAGATATGTCAGAGGGCGTGCAAAATCCTTTGAGAAATGCAGATAACGAGCACCAATGTGAAGAACGGAGATCAGGCTTAAGGGTTAGTGGTGGATTAAGATCAACTAGAAAAAGAAGAAGCAACTATCATGCTCATGATATTGTTGTGCCTGAGAAGCGGAAGGCACATCAACCAGGGAAAAACTCGTGGTTGTTGGTTTCAACGCATGAGGAAGGCTCCCGATATATACCTCAACTAGGAGATCATGTTGCATACTTGAGACAGGTATTTATAGCTCCAATGATCTTCGCACTGATAATTCATTTTCACTTTTTGACATGGTTGATATTCATATTCATATGGATGTTAAGTCAATTGTTTGTATTGGACCTTGGACATTTTTTTGCTTTTGCTGTTGAATTAATTTGGATTAAAAAGAAAAGCTCTCGCGAATTATCTTCAGATGTTCATTTTTTTGAGTTTCTTGGAATTTTTTACTTAGAAAAGAACATATACATGCAATGCTAAACTTTCAATAATCTGTGTATGTGGTTTTACAGTAGCTTTTTTGCTAATACTTTTCCTTATACTTCAGTCTATGCATATGGTACTTTGAGTTTTGAATACCAAGGAATATAATTAAATTTAGTTTGGGGATTTAGTCTATCCTCATGACTGCTATTGCTTATGCTGTAATAGCTTGTGCTTATCCTTTCTTCATATTTAGAAGATAAAATTGTACAAGCACAAAAACTGAAGCAATACCAAATCAGCCCCTGGTCTAATAGATATTCATCATATTCGAAAGGATTCTCTTTGTTTCAAGGTTCACCATTCTTATAGATTTGCATGAGTTAATTGACAATTAAGAATCTTTCACTTTGTTGTAGGGCCACGAAGAGTATTTGAAGCATGTCCGTTCAAAAGAATCAGGCCCCTGGGAGACGATACAGAATATGAGAGCAGTAGAATTTTGTTCTGTGAAAGATCTTGATTACTCATCGCATGTTGGTTCTGGAGAGGGGTGCTGTAAAATAACCCTGGAACTTGTAGAATCTTCTTCCAGTAAAGCTGTGAAATCTTTTACGTTGACTCTGTCGGAAATGGCCGATTTTCCCGATTTTATTGTTGAAAGAACCCGATATGATGCTGCAATTCGGAGAAATTGGACTTTTAGAGATAAATGCCAGGTTTGGTGGAAAGATCCAAATGGGGAGGATGGGAGTTGGTGGGATGGTAGGATAACTAACGTAAGGCCCAAATCTTCAGAATTTCCTGATAGTCCTTGGGAAAGATATGTTGTTCAGTACAGGAGTGATCCCACTGAATCGCTTTTGCATAGTCCATGGGAGCTTCATGATGCTGAGGATCATTGGGAGCCACCACATATCGACTCTGCCATCAGAGATAAGTTGATGTCTTCTCTTGATAAATTGGAGAAATCGGGCGAGAAAAGTCAGGTACTGTGTTTTCCTTTTGTCCCTTTCTTGAGAAGGGTTATCATACTCTCCTAGTGCATGACTCTGGGGAGGCATTTTGTCAACCAAAGAAATGGAATATAGTGCAGGGACAGTTTTGTAATTTCATTT
>MKEJ01094607.1:0-14280 GCA_001753735.1 Embelia ribes
AGATATCCGGTGGATTTTTTAAATTAGAGATAGGAGTGGAGTGCGCTGTAGCCTCCTAGCAAACTCATAGGTCCTTCCATGACACTGTGGAATAATGTGTTGGATATCGAAAATGTAAGAGAGAAAAAGAGAGAGCAAATCAAGGAGAGAGAGAAAGATGGGAGACAAGATGATAGAAAGAGAAAAAGAAAACAAAGACGTAGCGACGGATGGAGACATTAATTGCAGTTGTTTGATGGTATAAAGTGCAATTATATTTTTGCATTTTGTGACTCAAGAAATGGAAAACTTTATCCTCTTGTTTGCTGTAGTTTGGTTGATACCTTTAAGGCTCATGTGGCCTCTCCAATTAGAAATTTTTTAATGGTCTGGCATCCCCAGTGCCTACGTTATGATTGCTCTGGAAGCATGCTATCTCAACATTTTATTTTCTATGAGCAGGTAAAATCACAGATTGACAATGCTAAGGCAGGTGTTCCATTGAATGTTCCTGGAGCATCTTCTAGCCCAAAGGCTGCATCAAGTAATTCACTGCCGTCCATGTTTCCTGCTGGCAGTGCACCTCCACTCTCACCGAGAAGTTCATCTGGTTCTCCCCGTGTCGTGAAACATAGAGTTGGGCCGTCTGCTTTGGGTTCCCCTTTAAAAGTAGCGAGTGAACCGGTGAAAGAATCAGTACCTCAGGTTGGTTATCATCTGTTGCTGTTTTCCCCCCTGGAGGGAGGGTTTTCTATTTCTAGAATGCATCTTGTTGCTAGCTTCTACACACGATATTCCTGGATGTTCATATAATGATTGAAACTATTGCAAAGTAATGCAGTTCTACTTTCAAAATGGGCGTCCACCTCCAAATGAACTAAAAGAACGGTGCTTATTCAGAATCAATCAATTTTTCTATGGTCACTCTGATGGACTTCAAATTCATGGTTAGATATCTATAGTTCTAAATGAATTTGTTTTCTGTGTCTTACTTTATTGAGAGGCCAAGTAATTGTGCTTGATGTTGTATGTGTCAGAATTTAAACCTGTTACGAAGGAAATTTGCAAGCTTCCATCATTTTTCTCTGCGACATTATTCACCAAGATTGACGTTGCTGGAAAGGGGGTAGTGACGAGGTATGCTACTATTGATCAATTAGAAAAGGAATATCCTGTTGGTGTTGAACTAGCACAGCTGTATGCTTGATTGCCAGTGCGATTTATGTTTGGTCTGTTGTTAACTGTGATGGCTGATATGGAAAGCTTAAATACTTCAAAATTTGTGGGGTAATGGCATCGATCTCTATGCGCGTTGGACTCATTCTATCATGTCCTATAATTTTTTGCTTTTTGAATCTGACTAATCTATGGACACTTGGAGTAGACATGTTTCAAGCATGCCATTGATTGCTATGGTAAGTGTCTTTATTCTGTAGAGTTCATTGTTTTCGTGAAACAATGGGCATGAAGTCAATTTTGATGAAGAAATACAAGCCCGCAATGTGACTCTGGAAAAAGTTTTTGTTGCCTGTATGCATGAATATCAATTTCTGTGTAGAGAATATGGCTATGCAATTTAACTTGTTTGCAATTTTTATTTTCTGTGTAATATTTTTTCAGGGATACTTTTGTTGATTATTGGGTTAATGGCAACATGTTGACGAAGGATACAGCTACCCAGATATTTACAATTTTAAAAAAGCCAGAACTCAAGTACCTTGCTCAGGTTTTTATCATTTGTTCCATTTTTCTTTCCTTAATATCCTATGTGTAATTCTTGATTTAGTTATGATTCTAGGAATTAGTTTATGATTTTATGCTGATTCTTATATCTTATTTATTTCCTTTTTAATGAGAGAGACATGGATGACTATATCTTGAATCTCTCCATTTATCACTGTCAATTGACTAGAATCATGTAGTTTCAGTAACATGTTATCATGTTTCTCCGATATATACAACCTTATTTCGATATGAAATAAAATAATATATACAGAGTTTTCCTCTCTATAATTCTATATGGTATTAGAGCATAATCTGTATCCATCACGATTCAAATGGTGAAATTCGGAATGGCTATTCCTGTCACTCCCTCCTCCTCATACATGACATCCAACCAAGAAGGCTCTTCTTCCAATATCATTGGTGGATCATAGAGTCTGGTTATGCCTATCACTGGGCATAAGTTAAATGAAAATAATTACCTACAATGGAGCCACTCAATTATGCTATTCATATGCGGAAGAGGAAAAGACTTCTTAACCGGGGGCAGCCACCTGCTCCGTCAAATACAAGGCTTGGAAATCAGAAAATAGCATGGTGATGTCATGGTTAATCAATTCCATGACCAAAGAAATCGGAGAAGAAATCGGAGAAGACTTCATGGAAATCAGATAAGACTTCATGTACTACAAGATGACAAAGGAAATATGGGATGCTGGTGAGAAAGCTTTCTCAGATAACGAACACACTTCTGAATTATTTGAGATAAAAGGTATCCTAAATGATCTACGCCAGGGAGAACTCACTGTTTCTCAATACCTCAATACTTTAAATAGATATTGGCAACAACTAGATCTTTTTTATGATGTAAAACTTGGTTGTCCTTAATGTAGTCTCAAATACAAAAAGATTGTTGAGAAAGAAAGAATTTTTAAGTTCTTATTTGGTCTCAATAAAAACCTGGATGAAGGGGAAGAATACTCGGGACTAAGCCGATTCCTCAAATCAGGGAAGTTTTTTTTCTGAGGTCAGATGCGAGGAAAGCGGGAAAAAGATTATGATGGGAAATCAAGTTACACCCTATGTTACCTGGAATGCGGATAGTTCTGGAACGTGGAACAAAAACGGGAACGTGGTACGCTACATATTGTAAAATGCGGTACGGTATGGGTAGTCTTCTATAGGTTATTTTACCATATATGAGGCCACCATATTAAGTTTTGTAAAAGTCAAGATGTTAAAACTTAGCTTAAATTTGTGTAATTGCTTTGAAATATGAAATATAATTCTTTCAAACTTGAAACTAATAGAAATAACATCAATATTTTATATGGAAACAAATTTTAAGAGTGTAATTGTCTTAGATTGTCTTGGGTCGCAAAATTTGGCAATTTGGTACGGAGGTGTATCACGTTTTGGAACGTGCATACCGATTCCAAATATGTTAGGATATTAGTGGTTTTGGTAACATAGGTTACACCAATCCCGAGTGAAAGTTCTGCTCTTGTAGCCAAAGGAGTAATCTAACTTTTGACAATAATCGACCAAGAAAAGGAGGAAGGCCATGGTGTGATCATTATAAAAAGCTTGGACATAGCAATGACACTTGTTGGAAAGTGCATGGTAAGCCGTCTTACTGGAAATCGAAAGCTTTCACTGAAAGCCGTGGTTTCATGTCCATCAGAGAGGAGAAATTGGCAATCATCCTCCCCGATTCCAAGTCCTGAAATTCACGACAATTGGGGAAGAAATTAGTCACATTTCAGATCCTGAGTAAGTTTGCTAATGGACAACAAATTGCAAGTCAAATTGGGAACCAAAAGGACAAAAATTAGGATTATGTTATCTGTAATAACAACAGATCCTATTCCAACAACTTTAGATAACGATTCATCAGCAATTCGAATAATGGAATTCTCAGAACATGGGATATGTGTGAAACAGATTAGCATTACTAGTTATGTGATTTGAAGCACCTCAATCAACAATCCATTGGGCGTTTTTCTCTATTTGAGTGCTCAAAGCCACTGGAAAATTACCTGTTTGAGCAACTGATCCAGTGCCAATGGAATTAGGAAGAGAAGATGGCGATGATTGTTGGCTGATCAACTTTTGAAGCAATTCAATTTGCTCCTTATTGAATAGTGTCGTCTCGCGTGCCAATTTCTCCTCTCCGATGGACATGAAACCACGACTTTTAGTGGAAGCTCTCGGTTTCCAGTTAGACGGCTTACCATGCACTTTCTAACAAGTATCCTTGGTATGTCCAGGCTTTCTACAATGATCACACCATGGCCTTCCTCCTTTTCTTGGTCGATTATTGTCAAAAGGCATATTACTCCTTTGAGTTGCAAGAGCAGAACTTTCACTCGGGGGTGCAGGGCTTTATCCCTTAAAGGTCCTAATAACCCTAAAGAACAAGCTCAAGTTGCAAGTAGTGTATCTATTTTTGGCTCTAAAAATTTATCCAATAACAATAGTACGATCATGTTGTGGCACTATAGATTAGGTCATCCCAATTTCCGGTATTTGAAAAGGTTGTTTCCTACATTATTTCATAATATCAATGCCGAGTCATTTCAATGTGAAGTGTGTCAACTTTCTAAACATGTGCGAAATCAATATCCTGTCCAAGTACACAAAACTTCTCACCCTTTCTCAATCATTCACAGTGATATATGGGGGCCATCTAGAGTAAAAAAATATCTCAGGAGCTCGGTGGTATGTCTCCTTTATAGATGATCATACTAGGACAATTTGGATATACCTAATGAAAGAAAAATCAGAGGTTGTCCCTATCTTTAAAAATTTTAATAGCATGATCTAAATGCAATTTCAAACAAAAATAAAGGTGTTTTGGAATGATAATGCTAGAGATTATTTCAATTCTATACTCGGAGAGTACCTTGTGAGTAATGGGATAGTTCATCAAAGCTCCTGTGTTGCAAAATGGGATGGCTGAAAGAAAAAATAGACATCTTCTGAAGTGGCTAGATCTATAATGCTCACATCAAACATCCCCAAACAATTATGGGGAGATGTTGTCCTTACAGCAGCATACCTCATTAACAGAATGCCATCAAGAGTTTTAAACTTCCAAACACCTTGCAAAACTCTTATCCTTTCCTATCCAAATAATTGAATAATCTCATCCTTGCCAGCTTTTGTACATGCTCATGAACACCACCGAAGCAAACTCGATGCAAAAGCCATTAAGTGTATCTTTCTTGGTTACTCTCCCATGAAAAAAGATTACAAATGTTATTCACCCATCACTAGAAAATTCTATGCTTCTATGGATGTCACATTTTTTGAAAACCAATCCTATTACCAAAAATATCATATTCAGGGGGAGAATTCTACTATACAAGAATGTAATTTTTGGCTTGACAATAGTAACTCCATTCCTTTTGACACTTCCACTCCATTTGAAATTGAGCCTATTACCTCCATCCAATCTGAAATCAAAACCCTTATACCTCTATTCCATCAGAAATTGAGCCAAATGCCATTAGATATGAAACCGAACTAAATACCCACATTCCATCAGGAACCGAACTAGCATTGCCCAATAACCAAGAGTCCACTACCCTAGCTTGCACTCAACCTACAATTGATAAAGAGCTCCAGGTTTATACAAGGATGAAAAGGCCCCAAAAGGAGAAAAGAGGGCCACACTTCTCGAGCACAACCATGAATCCAATTCGAGTCCAGAGAGTCCAGGTAACATTTCTTATGAAACTCAGATTGATATTATTGCTAATAGCGATCTTGATGTACCTATTGCGATAATGAAAGGAGTACGATCATGCACCCAATATCCTATCTCCAATTTTGTATCTTTTAATGGTTTATCACCAGCATATCGGCCACCACGGAGTATTCACGATGCTCTAATGAAATCATAATGGAAGGCTGCCATTGGAGAAGAAATTAGTGCTCTAAAAAGGAATGGTACTTGGGTACTCTCAAATTTGGCAAAAGGGAAACAATCAGTGGGATGCAAGTGGATTTTCACTGTCAAATTTAATCCTAATGGGAGTGTGAATTGATTCAAAGTAAGACTTGTCGCTAAAGGTTTTACTTAAACGTATGGCATAAATTACCAAGAGACTTTTCCTCCGGTCGCCAAACTACATACAATATGAGTATTACTCTCACTAGCAGCTAATCTCGATTGGCCCCTTCATCAATTGGACGTCAAAAATGCCTTTCTCAATGGTGATTTGGAAGAAGAAGTATATATGAAAATCCCACCAGGCTTTGAGACAAAAAATAATGTTAACAAAGTCTGCAAGCTTCGGAAGTCTTTTTATGGTCTCAAGCAATCTCCTAGAGCATGGTTTGACAAATTCACCAAAGCAGTCAAGAAGAATGGGTATTCTCAAGGGCAGGCTAATCATACGTTCACAAAATTCTCTCCCCAGGGCAGAATTTCCTATGTAAATGACATTATTGTGATAAGAGATTATACTGAAGGAATATGTTGTTTAAAGGAAGTCCTTGCTAAAGAGTTTGACATCAAAGACCTTAGACCACTAAAACACTTTCTAGGCATGGAGATTGCACGTTCAAGAAAAGGAATTGTGGTTTCTCAATGTGAGTACATCATGGACTTACTGAAAGAAACTGGTATGTTAGGATGCAAGACTGCAAACACTCCTATGGAATCGTATTATAAGTTTGGGTTCAAAGAAGAAAGCACTCCGGTTGACAAAGGAAGATATCAACAGCTAGTAGGAAAGCTCATTTATCTTTCTCATACCAGACCAAACATATGCTTTCTAGTTAGCATTGTAAGTCAATTCATGAGCGAGCCCAGTGAAGAACATCTTGAAGCTATTTATCACATCTTGCGATACTTGAAAAAGATGCCTGGGAAAGGAATCTTCTTTCAAAAGGGGACGAGTAAGGATGTTGAAGTCTACTCAGATGCAGATTAGGCAGGATCCATTACAGACTGTAGATCAACCACGGGCAATTGCACCTATGCATGGGGAAACTTAGTAACTTGGCGTAGCAAGAAGTAGCCCGTTGTTGCAAGGAGTAGTGCCGAGGCAAAATTCAGGGCATGAGCTCTAAGTATATGTGAAGGAAAATGGTTGAAAACATTACTTGCTAAGTTAAGAATCTCAACAAAAGAGCCAATGAAGGTATACTGTAACAATTTGGCTGCAATCAACATTGCTAAAAATCCTATTCATCATGATAAGAGTAAGCATGTTAAATTAGACCAGAACTTCATCAAAGAAAAGGCAGAAGCGGGAATTCTAAACTTGATTTACACTTCTACACATCTTCAAGTGGCTGATATCCTGACGAAAGCTCTTCCAAAAGTGAAGTTTGATGAATTTACTTCCAAGCTGGGAATGATTAACATCTATTCCCCAACTTGAGGGGGAGTGTGGAATTCTTGATTTAGTTCTGATTCTAGAAATCAGTTTATGATTTCATGTTGATTCTTATGTCTTATTTATTTCCTTTTTAATGAGAGAGAGATGGATGATTATATCTTGATTCTCTCCAATTATCACTGTCAATTTATATCCCTTGTTTTAAGGGACTGATTGACTAGAATCATGGAGTTTTAGTGACAGCATGTTATTATGTTTCTCGCATAGATATTGTAGCCTTCTTTCAATATGAAATAACAAAATATAGAGTTTTCCTATCAATAATCTATAGGATATAAAGGTACAACTTGCACAATTGTGGTGCACGAAAAACAAAAAGTGATATAATCTAGATCGAAAAAACAGTAAAAAAATTTGACCAAAATGAAGAAAAAAATTATTAGCAAATGAAACTTACCGAGAAGTCATAACAAGATGCATCACTTGTTGCTTTTGGAATGAACATTGTTCCACAAGATCAAGTGTGAACTCCTCCTTGGCTCCCTGGAAAGTTCAAAAAATAGCACAATCAATTCTGATAGAGTAAATAGGACGCTCCTTTTAAAATCATCTAAAGAATATGCCAATAAAGCTTCTACATGCGACTCCATATCTTATAAGACAACTTGTAGTGTCGTAAAAATAAGTAGTAAATAACACAATATATACTTCTTTCAAAACATTTCCTCAGACCAATTACAAAACATGTTTCTGAAGATTTTCTGGATTTGTAGAAACCCAAATTATCATTTGATACATTTACTCATGAACTTATAACGATAAACAGAATACCATATTACAATATATACTTCTTTCAAAACATTTCCTCAGACCAATTACAAAACATGTTTCTGTAGATTTTCCGGATTTGTAGAAACCCAAATTATCATTTGATACATTTATTCATGAACTTATAACGATAGACAGAATACCATATTACATCATACCTCCGGATGTTGGCTATCAACAGCATCTAGGACTTCTCTTAAAACCTCTAAAGCGGAACTAGCTTTCTGAATAATGCTGCATAAAAATATGAAAGAGACCTGAGTACTTGTGCATATAAGGGCCCAAGAAGCCCCCACATGCAATACACAACACACCATATGATCAAAGTGTTTTAGGGCGAAATATTGCTTAAGAGATTGGCTAGACAGGGGGAAAACAATGTCCAGTGCCAACCTTAAAGCTTCATAAACCAGGAATATCAAGTGTGCTGGTTTCTTACGCAGTACTTCTTGTGAATATACGATCGAGTTTAGTTTTTTAAAGTTCAACATAAGTGGCGAACTTTGGATATTAATGGAGTAAACATATATATATATATATATTTCTTGCTGATATACATGATGCACCTGAGGGACAATTGTTTCTTCACGTTCTAAAATAAAGCATGGCACAATGAAGAAAGCCACCCACAACAATAGTCCAAAGGTAGTTTCCTTTACCGCTGTTATTGATGCGGCATGTAGCAAAAGAGTCAGTATGTTGTGCAGAAGCTAATGAATCATTTTCCATAGTTTTGAATGTACAGTAGATAAATCTACACTCGTGACATGTGCCTTGCAGATGGTTGCAGATACCAGAGCCCAGATTTTCATTTCTAAAATGGGCCAATGTTTGCAAGCAGATTTTTGCCATAAAGAAATGAAAAGCTCAGGAAGAAATATCAATCAAATATATAAAAATGCTTGATTTACGTCAACTCTCTAGGAATCCAGGCGAACTTTCGGGATCTATAGAAGGTCAAGGGCATGAACTGAACCTTAAACTACTTGCAAAGAGGATTATTTGCAGGATTCAAACCAATGAACTTTAAAGCAGGGACCAACTGTTAGTTTGTGCAAATTATTATTATTATTAATTAAAAGTTACTTGGTTTCCCTCATCTATGTTCCCAACAGTTCTAATAAGAGCACATATCTAATCAACCACTCAATTCCCTCCCCCTTCCCAGCGCATACACACCAAAAAGAAAAGAATAAAAATAATTAATTAAAAGAAAAGAGAAACATAGGAAATAGAGCCATCCACAAACTCAACTGTCACATTCAAACACAACCAAACAAGGAATGACATTACTTGCATAAAGTTACTACTCATAACATCAATTGAAATCTAATAATACAATATCTGTAAAAGGATGTTCCTTTTCCAGGTTGTGGGCTATAAACGCTGGATATACTCCCCTTTCCACAAATAACTGATCCATTTGGCCAAGCACACAGTTTTATGCAAGTCAAAACTTAGCATTTAAACATTTTTGAATAAAGTGCAAATAACCAAAGATGCCCCCATTGATCATTGTTTGATTTTTGTCCTTTGTAAATAGAAGAGGGCAATAGTGGTAAATCAATTAATTTTGCAGTGATTGAATAGTCCCAAACTAGAAGTGGGCAATTATTTTTTGACAACCTAAAAAGGAAAGAGGGCATATTATTTATGGACGAAGGGAGTAGAAAAGAAAACAAAGGCCGAGGCAGAAGTCATAAGACCGGAAAAACCTAAAAGTTTAAATGGAAAACAGGACACGTACCTTGATTCAGAAACAGTCTGCAGTTCTGCTTTTGCTGGAGATCTCTCGCGTAAAATGGCATGACGTTCCTCTGCTGGTGAAGCGTCTGACTTTGCAACAGTAGTAGGTTGATTATTTGATGGAATGGCCTGAGTCCTCCGAGGAAACTTTACGCCTGCACTCTGAAACTAAAATATCAGTATTAAAGTATCTACACTATAAACATACTGTACAGACAAAATTAAATAAAAAATTCAAGATACTTAAAAAATTTACAAATTTTAGTATTGAATTCCAACATTTCATGTCTCAGGGACAAAAATTTTCAGTACATGGTATCCAGAGATCATTTGAGGGCTATTTTTAGAAGAGGAGATTGAATTCTTAAGAGAACAAATTTCAACTCAACCTCAAAGTTATATATGGTGATAAACTACTCTGAATTATTGTTTTTATCTCAAATTTGTTTGAGAAGCATGTTGTTGTGAAAAACGCCTTCTTGTTCTGATTTGCACTCGTTGGTGTTCATCTTCAATATGACCATTTCAAGTCGCTCCACGATTATCTTGCAAGGCAGTATTGGAGATCAAGTAACAACAAAGATGCTATTATTCCATAGCTTTCAGATACGGGAAGATTTAGATGGATCCTCAACAAGAATATTTTTATATCTAGTTTCTTTATCTGTAGCCTGTAGGAATGGGACAATTTATATAAATAGAGGGCATATATGTCTGCTTTTATTGAGCTGAAATGAAAATATATGTTCCAACCATGGAAGGGGCCTTTTGCAGCCAAATCATGTAAATTCTTGTGTCTTTGTTTTATTCTCACCTATTTGTTCTAATTGAATTCTACTCCTTCCATGAGGATGGACATTTGAAAAAGGTAACTCTGAGAGGATCCCTTAATCATCTTCCATGTATGGTTTCTCTACTCGCATATCTGCCAGATATAATTCATGATTCCAAAAATCAACTGCAAGGGACAGACATAAACTCGAAGATCCCTGAGACATTTTTTTCTTATTACATAAATAAAGAATATTCGAACAAGCATAAACCTATGTTGCCAAAGTAACCGTGGTTAAATTAGGATGACTCTATACAGAATGAATAAGTGGGCTGTTTTCACTTACCACAAGTTCATAATATGCTGAATAATACTGAGGAAACCTCCCAGATTTTCCACCGAGGGATGTCTGTGTTGCATCAAGAAGAAGAAATATCTTTTCTCTCACGGACGACTCTGACTGATAAGGGAGAGAACACTTTAGACACTTCAAATTAAGTTGAATTGACACAGGTGCAATATTAATGACTAAACAGTCGAAGATAACATACCTTTTTCTTTACAATTTTCACAAGCAGGGGAAGAAGCCCTTTATCAATAACCTGCCTATGGACATGTTCTCCAATATTATTCATCAACATCTCCAACAACTGCAAATTAACATATCAACAGTATGAGAAGAAATAGGTTTGACCTTGAACTATACTACACAAGTATACCTTTTTCGGGAGCCAAAGGCATTGAGAACAAGCAAAAATAATAATATAATTACAAAATAAAGCTATCATCTTTATTAAGATAGCCATGCAAGTCATTTACGCATATGTGTCTAAAAGATGCAATTGGGTCGAAGCGGGCAAATGAAATTCCACTCATAACAGTTCATATTGATCGCAACTGAATCCAAACTAAGTTAGGCAAATGGAAAGTAAATCAATTATAAAACTCGTTCCTTATTCTGGACATTAAAATAAAGAATCATATCTATAAACACCATATGTACTTACCATAACTGTAAATAAGAGGGTATTTGTATTTTTGCTACCGAGACGTTTTTTTATAGCTTTGATGACATCTTTCACTTGCCTGTACAATCAAAGTACAAAAACATTGTAAGTATAATTGAAGCTAGCACAAGGAGTTGATGGCAGATTCTTAGGTAATAAATGAACCAAAAAAAAAAAAAAGGGTATCATCATGATTTCATGATATATTTATGAGCTCTTCAACTATGTGATAGCCAGAACCCACAATCATGCTTTAGGTGGATTGAAGGCAAACATAGGGAACAAAACATTTGAAAGTCCCAACGACAAAAGATATGTCGAACAAGGCCTTGACAAAATTATATCAGAGGTAAATTTAAAGATAGAATTGTACCAAAAATAAAAATTTGGAGACTCGGTTGAAAAATATGAAGCAAAGAAAACTCGACAATGATAAAGTTAAAAATATAAAGTTGGCGCAGATAAAAGGAGAAGTGATAGGATTCACTATGTGGACAAAAATATCACTAATTTTATTCACCTCAAATTAATTATCTTAAGAAGAAGCTTTTAGCTGAATTTTCTAACTTCTTGGAATGGTAATATAATCTATTGAGGGCAGCCGTAAGATTGTAGGAAATAGCTTTATCAAGTTCATGACCAGAAGCAGTAGAGCAATATAAAATGGAATGAGGAGTGAGAACCTTCCATTTTATGAGATCTGAATATATGTTAAAAAAGAAAAAGAAAAATCTATGCTGCCATGGAATTGGCATGAGTCAAGTTACCATTCTTATCAAGAAATCATGTATAATGGAAATCTTTCTCAAAAGAGAGAATTAAAAGCTCCAAAAAAGAACTGTCTAAACAAGATACACTGACTACATGCATTATATTAATTACTCCTTCCATCCCAAATTAATAGGCTTGTTTGCTATTTCACACGGGCCAAGAAAGCTCAATTAATATCGTGAAAGCAATAAATTTTACTAGCTATTTTCATAATATGCCCTCATAATTTTATTGAGAAATGTGAAAAGTTGTTCTTGGTGTGGTATTAAACAGGCTATATTAGTCAAATATTTTTTTGACTACAATTTAAATAATTTAATAGGCCTATAATTTGGGAAATACCAAAAAGGAAACCAAGCCAATCAAAGTGGGATAGAAGGAGTAATTAATAAAATTTCATAGTAGAACATAATTTCATAGTGGAATTAAGTTTGACTAAAATAAATGTGATACCTTTCATCACGCGCTACTAATTCACATATTTCAATGCTCTTTGTCCAATCCATTTCAGTTAGCTTTTCACATGTGGCCAAATTGACAAGCTCAGTTGCCATAATTTGCCGTGTAACCAGATCTAATGACAGCAGATAAAAAGAATACAGGTCATAATCGCAATTAAGCAAAGAGGAGAGTAACCTACAAGTTTTGGTTTACGACAGCAAATAATGCGAATAACTACATTAAGACTTAAATAGGGGCCAAAAAAAAAAGAGTGAGATTTTAAGTCAAGTGCAATCAATCCAAACCACCAATGGACAATCTGCAAGCTACATCTTCATAACTGGCCATATATTAGGAGGATATATGCCGATTCTCATGAGCTACATACATGTGCACTTTGCCTCAAAAGGCCATGAGTATTACTATTCAAAATGCTGGCAAATTTTACATATGCAGTTTTTACCATTTTTTCCTTCTCTATAGTGTCTCAGGTTTCTGATTAGTCATTGAAAATCATTGTAACTACAATGTAATAACAAAATTTACACATCACAGACATTTAAATAAATGCATCAAATCGCATAACTGAAACAAGCCTGGAATATAGAATCAAAGTTTTCTTATTAATCACCATGAGTATTGCATGCTGAGGAAAAAGAAATCTATCAAACTAAAGCTGATGAATAAGCTCAATAAAGGATAAAACTTTTGGTTATATGACATGTCAGTATGTGATATAACTGAGTAAAGAATCCAAATAAAACCTTTAATATGACATAAGATATAAGCCAGCTTACACAGGAGGAGGAGCAAACTGCAATAGCTAGGGAAAGAAACAAAAAACATTTGTTTCCTTGAACATCCCTCTGCTTGGCTCAGACGTAATTTGAACTGAAGCAAAAATCTGATTTTCAAACGTATGATACCCTTGTTTATAGTTCCTATCCATGCATTTAAGAATTGTAGAAGCTCTCATGGGGTTTATGTTAGGGCCTTGGATAAGTACGAATAACTGAGACTGCTTTTCAGTTTGTAAATGCCAAGCAGATTAATAATTTTCAACAAGGGCTGGCATTGGAGAACACCATAAGAGTTTAAGACATTGCTTTGACTAGGTAACATTTCGGGAAGCAATAGAGTACCCTCATGTGACGTCCCGGAAATTCGTATAAATTTTTTGCGAATGTAAATAATATTATTAATTACTTTTAATGATATTATTTATTCTAATCGTTGCTTGTCTCATTCGTAGTCGTAGTATACTTTTCGTTGTTGCATTATGCATATCATAGTCGTGGACTATGATTCGTTGTCATAGTGATACATTCATAGCATTGCACATTTCTCGAAGTCGTGGCATATTTCTCGAGGATATAGGAATCCATTTGTAGTTTTGATCGTCGTTTGGGGTGTTTGCGTCCGGGTACGTCGGTAGTCGCATTAAGTCGCGTAGGATGAGTTTAAGACACTCAAATGGCATTCTGAAAGTTGGAAAACACTTTTATTAGTGTCTAGGAGTGATTGTGAGTGTTTTTGGAAGTTATCTACCAAAAATGTGGGCTCGGATGATATCGGATTCTTGCAAGTTCAATCTATCCAACTAGCTGTTGGATCGATCCAAAATTTGCCCAACTGATCAACTTCAGGCTAAAATGTGTTG
>MKEJ01094627.1:0-10410 GCA_001753735.1 Embelia ribes
CAACACATTTTAGCCTGAAGTTGATCAGTTGGGCAAATTTTGGATCGATCCAACAGCTAGTTGGATAGATTGAACTTGCAAGAATCCGATATCATCCGAGCCCACATTTTTGGTAGATAACTTCCAAAAACACTCACAATCACTCCTAGACACTAATAAAAGTGTTTTCCAACTTTCAGAATGCCATTTGAGTGTCTTAAACTCATCCTACGCGACTTAATGCGACTACCGACGTACCCGGACGCAAACACCCCAAACGACGATCAAAACTACAAATGGATTCCTATATCCTCGAGAAATATGCCACGACTTCGAGAAATGTGCAATGCTATGAATGTATCACTATGACAACGAATCATAGTCCACGACTATGATATGCATAATGCAACAACGAAAAGTATACTACGACTACGAATGAGACAAGCAACGATTAGAATAAATAATATCATTAAAAGTAATTAATAATATTATTTACATTCGCAAAAAATTTATACGAATTTCCGGGACGTCACATGAGGGTACTCTATTGCTTCCCGAAATGTTACCTAGTCAAAGCAATGTCTTAAACTCTTATGGTGTTCTCCAATGCCAGCCCTTGTTGAAAATTATTAATCTGCTTGGCATTTACAAACTGAAAAGCAGTCTCAGTTATTCGTACTTATCCAAGGCCCTAACATAAACCCCATGAGAGCTTCTACAATTCTTAAATGCATGGATAGGAACTATAAACAAGGGTATCATACGTTTGAAAATCAGATTTTTGCTTCAGTTCAAATTACGTCTGAGCCAAGCAGAGGGATGTTCAAGGAAACAAATGTTTTTTGTTTCTTTCCCTAGCTATTGCAGTTTGCTCCTCCTCCTGTGTAAGCTGGCTTATATCTTATGTCATATTAAAGGTTTTATTTGGATTCTTTACTCAGTTATATCACATACTGACATGTCATATAACCAAAAGTTTTATCCTTTATTGAGCTTATTCATCAGCTTTAGTTTGATAGATTTCTTTTTCCTCAGCATGCAATACTCATGGTGATTAATAAGAAAACTTTGATTCTATATTCCAGGCTTGTTTCAGTTATGCGATTTGATGCATTTATTTAAATGTCTGTGATGTGTAAATTTTGTTATTACATTGTAGTTACAATGATTTTCAATGACTAATCAGAAACCTGAGACACTATAGAGAAGGAAAAAATGGTAAAAACTGCATATGTAAAATTTGCCAGCATTTTGAATAGTAATACTCATGGCCTTTTGAGGCAAAGTGCACATGTATGTAGCTCATGAGAATCGGCATATATCCTCCTAATATATGGCCAGTTATGAAGATGTAGCTTGCAGATTGTCCATTGGTGGTTTGGATTGATTGCACTTGACTTAAAATCTCACTCTTTTTTTTTTGGCCCCTATTTAAGTCTTAATGTAGTTATTCGCATTATTTGCTGTCGTAAACCAAAACTTGTAGGTTACTCTCCTCTTTGCTTAATTGCGATTATGACCTGTATTCTTTTTATCTGCTGTCATTAGATCTGGTTACACGGCAAATTATGGCAACTGAGCTTGTCAATTTGGCCACATGTGAAAAGCTAACTGAAATGGATTGGACAAAGAGCATTGAAATATGTGAATTAGTAGCGCGTGATGAAAGGTATCACATTTATTTTAGTCAAACTTAATTCCACTATGAAATTATGTTCTACTATGAAATTTTATTAATTACTCCTTCTATCCCACTTTGATTGGCTTGGTTTCCTTTTTGGTATTTCCCAAATTATAGGCCTATTAAATTATTTAAATTGTAGTCAAAAAAATATTTGACTAATATAGCCTGTTTAATACCACACCAAGAACAACTTTTCACATTTCTCAATAAAATTATGAGGGCATATTATGAAAATAGCTAGTAAAATTTATTGCTTTCACGATATTAATTGAGCTTTCTTGGCCCGTGTGAAATAGCAAACAAGCCTATTAATTTGGGATGGAAGGAGTAATTAATATAATGCATGTAGTCAGTGTATCTTGTTTAGACAGTTCTTTTTTGGAGCTTTTAATTCTCTCTTTTGAGAAAGATTTCCATTATACATGATTTCTTGATAAGAATGGTAACTTGACTCATGCCAATTCCATGGCAGCATAGATTTTTCTTTTTCTTTTTTAACATATATTCAGATCTCATAAAATGGAAGGTTCTCACTCCTCATTCCATTTTATATTGCTCTACTGCTTCTGGTCATGAACTTGATAAAGCTATTTCCTACAATCTTACGGCTGCCCTCAATAGATTATATTACCATTCCAAGAAGTTAGAAAATTCAGCTAAAAGCTTCTTCTTAAGATAATTAATTTGAGGTGAATAAAATTAGTGATATTTTTGTCCACATAGTGAATCCTATCACTTCTCCTTTTATCTGCGCCAACTTTATATTTTTAACTTTATCATTGTCGAGTTTTCTTTGCTTCATATTTTTCAACCGAGTCTCCAAATTTTTATTTTTGGTACAATTCTATCTTTAAATTTACCTCTGATATAATTTTGTCAAGGCCTTGTTCGACATATCTTTTGTCGTTGGGACTTTCAAATGTTTTGTTCCCTATGTTTGCCTTCAATCCACCTAAAGCATGATTGTGGGTTCTGGCTATCACATAGTTGAAGAGCTCATAAATATATCATGAAATCATGATGATACCCTTTTTTTTTTTTTTGGTTCATTTATTACCTAAGAATCTGCCATCAACTCCTTGTGCTAGCTTCAATTATACTTACAATGTTTTTGTACTTTGATTGTACAGGCAAGTGAAAGATGTCATCAAAGCTATAAAAAAACGTCTCGGTAGCAAAAATACAAATACCCTCTTATTTACAGTTATGGTAAGTACATATGGTGTTTATAGATATGATTCTTTATTTTAATGTCCAGAATAAGGAACGAGTTTTATAATTGATTTACTTTCCATTTGCCTAACTTAGTTTGGATTCAGTTGCGATCAATATGAACTGTTATGAGTGGAATTTCATTTGCCCGCTTCGACCCAATTGCATCTTTTAGACACATATGCGTAAATGACTTGCATGGCTATCTTAATAAAGATGATAGCTTTATTTTGTAATTATATTATTATTTTTGCTTGTTCTCAATGCCTTTGGCTCCCGAAAAAGGTATACTTGTGTAGTATAGTTCAAGGTCAAACCTATTTCTTCTCATACTGTTGATATGTTAATTTGCAGTTGTTGGAGATGTTGATGAATAATATTGGAGAACATGTCCATAGGCAGGTTATTGATAAAGGGCTTCTTCCCCTGCTTGTGAAAATTGTAAAGAAAAAGGTATGTTATCTTCGACTGTTTAGTCATTAATATTGCACCTGTGTCAATTCAACTTAATTTGAAGTGTCTAAAGTGTTCTCTCCCTTATCAGTCAGAGTCGTCCGTGAGAGAAAAGATATTTCTTCTTCTTGATGCAACACAGACATCCCTCGGTGGAAAATCTGGGAGGTTTCCTCAGTATTATTCAGCATATTATGAACTTGTGGTAAGTGAAAACAGCCCACTTATTCATTCTGTATAGAGTCATCCTAATTTAACCACGGTTACTTTGGCAACATAGGTTTATGCTTGTTCGAATATTCTTTATTTATGTAATAAGAAAAAAATGTCTCAGGGATCTTCGAGTTTATGTCTGTCCCTTGCAGTTGATTTTTGGAATCATGAATTATATCTGGCAGATATGCGAGTAGAGAAACCATACATGGAAGATGATTAAGGGATCCTCTCAGAGTTACCTTTTTCAAATGTCCATCCTCATGGAAGGAGTAGAATTCAATTAGAACAAATAGGTGAGAATAAAACAAAGACACAAGAATTTACATGATTTGGCTGCAAAAGGCCCCTTCCATGGTTGGAACATATATTTTCATTTCAGCTCAATAAAAGCAGACATATATGCCCTCTATTTATATAAATTGTCCCATTCCTACAGGCTACAGATAAAGAAACTAGATATAAAAATATTCTTGTTGAGGATCCATCTAAATCTTCCCGTATCTGAAAGCTATGGAATAATAGCATCTTTGTTGTTACTTGATCTCCAATACTGCCTTGCAAGATAATCGTGGAGCGACTTGAAATGGTCATATTGAAGATGAACACCAACGAGTGCAAATCAGAACAAGAAGGCGTTTTTCACAACAACATGCTTCTCAAACAAATTTGAGATAAAAACAATAATTCAGAGTAGTTTATCACCATATATAACTTTGAGGTTGAGTTGAAATTTGTTCTCTTAAGAATTCAATCTCCTCTTCTAAAAATAGCCCTCAAATGATCTCTGGATACCATGTACTGAAAATTTTTGTCCCTGAGACATGAAATGTTGGAATTCAATACTAAAATTTGTAAATTTTTTAAGTATCTTGAATTTTTTATTTAATTTTGTCTGTACAGTATGTTTATAGTGTAGATACTTTAATACTGATATTTTAGTTTCAGAGTGCAGGCGTAAAGTTTCCTCGGAGGACTCAGGCCATTCCATCAAATAATCAACCTACTACTGTTGCAAAGTCAGACGCTTCACCAGCAGAGGAACGTCATGCCATTTTACGCGAGAGATCTCCAGCAAAAGCAGAACTGCAGACTGTTTCTGAATCAAGGTACGTGTCCTGTTTTCCATTTAAACTTTTAGGTTTTTCCGGTCTTATGACTTCTGCCTCGGCCTTTGTTTTCTTTTCTACTCCCTTCGTCCATAAATAATATGCCCTCTTTCCTTTTTAGGTTGTCAAAAAATAATTGCCCACTTCTAGTTTGGGACTATTCAATCACTGCAAAATTAATTGATTTACCACTATTGCCCTCTTCTATTTACAAAGGACAAAAATCAAACAATGATCAATGGGGGCATCTTTGGTTATTTGCACTTTATTCAAAAATGTTTAAATGCTAAGTTTTGACTTGCATAAAACTGTGTGCTTGGCCAAATGGATCAGTTATTTGTGGAAAGGGGAGTATATCCAGCGTTTATAGCCCACAACCTGGAAAAGGAACATCCTTTTACAGATATTGTATTATTAGATTTCAATTGATGTTATGAGTAGTAACTTTATGCAAGTAATGTCATTCCTTGTTTGGTTGTGTTTGAATGTGACAGTTGAGTTTGTGGATGGCTCTATTTCCTATGTTTCTCTTTTCTTTTAATTAATTATTTTTATTCTTTTCTTTTTGGTGTGTATGCGCTGGGAAGGGGGAGGGAATTGAGTGGTTGATTAGATATGTGCTCTTATTAGAACTGTTGGGAACATAGATGAGGGAAACCAAGTAACTTTTAATTAATAATAATAATAATTTGCACAAACTAACAGTTGGTCCCTGCTTTAAAGTTCATTGGTTTGAATCCTGCAAATAATCCTCTTTGCAAGTAGTTTAAGGTTCAGTTCATGCCCTTGACCTTCTATAGATCCCGAAAGTTCGCCTGGATTCCTAGAGAGTTGACGTAAATCAAGCATTTTTATATATTTGATTGATATTTCTTCCTGAGCTTTTCATTTCTTTATGGCAAAAATCTGCTTGCAAACATTGGCCCATTTTAGAAATGAAAATCTGGGCTCTGGTATCTGCAACCATCTGCAAGGCACATGTCACGAGTGTAGATTTATCTACTGTACATTCAAAACTATGGAAAATGATTCATTAGCTTCTGCACAACATACTGACTCTTTTGCTACATGCCGCATCAATAACAGCGGTAAAGGAAACTACCTTTGGACTATTGTTGTGGGTGGCTTTCTTCATTGTGCCATGCTTTATTTTAGAACGTGAAGAAACAATTGTCCCTCAGGTGCATCATGTATATCAGCAAGAAATATATATATATATATATGTTTACTCCATTAATATCCAAAGTTCGCCACTTATGTTGAACTTTAAAAAACTAAACTCGATCGTATATTCACAAGAAGTACTGCGTAAGAAACCAGCACACTTGATATTCCTGGTTTATGAAGCTTTAAGGTTGGCACTGGACATTGTTTTCCCCCTGTCTAGCCAATCTCTTAAGCAATATTTCGCCCTAAAACACTTTGATCATATGGTGTGTTGTGTATTGCATGTGGGGGCTTCTTGGGCCCTTATATGCACAAGTACTCAGGTCTCTTTCATATTTTTATGCAGCATTATTCAGAAAGCTAGTTCCGCTTTAGAGGTTTTAAGAGAAGTCCTAGATGCTGTTGATAGCCAACATCCTGAGGTATATTATGTATGCTATTTTTTATTTTGTTGAGTAACATAAATCAAGATATAAGTTGGCTGTTCTCAAAACCTGAAATTCTACAGAACAGCACTTCGTAATTGGTCGAAGGGCAATTTTAGAAAAAATAATAAATGATAACTATTCGCTTTTAGGATATTAGTTATGAGCATACACATTGCGAGCATACGCATCTGTGTTACTCTCAAAGCGAGTATTCCCTTTTTGTGTCCATTGCTGATTTCCTAGTTATTTATGTGTTGGGATTTGTTTTTGCAGGGAGCCAAGGAGGAGTTCACACTAGATCTTGTGGAACAATGTTCATTTCAAAAGCAACGAGTGATGCATCTTGTTTTGACTTCTCGGTAAGAATTACCCACCAGTGTCATTTTCTTCTTTTTTCTTTTTTCTTTTTTTTTTTTACTTGTAAGTGTTTTGTCCAACGTTTGAAACCAGCGGATCATTTTATACTTTTTGCACCATTTTTGTGGAAATTGTTTCTTTGTATCTTATTCTATATCAGGTTGCTATTGACCAAGATTGTTAATTGTTTTTGGAAAATGTGAAACGCAGTGAGGGCATTGATAACATTGGTATTCAAGAGAGGTTATGAACTGTTATGAGTAATTTCCTTTCAACATTACTGGATTGAGTGTGCATTGATGTATGTGAAATTCTAGGCATGTTTAAGAAGCTTATCTTGCTTTTTATATGTGTTCCAGTGATGAAGGGGTGGTATCTCGAGCTATTGACTTGAATGACCAACTCGAGAAAGTACTTAATCGGCATGATCAACTCATTTCTGATAGGGCAACCTCCACTTCAAACCATTTAGTTCAGGAGGAAGTAGAGGAGGAGGAAGAACAGCTTATCCGGAGGTATTCTTAATCACAGTTAGTTTTTAATTTAATTTTTTATTTTATTTAAGTTTATTTTCTAATTTGAATTCTGTCTTTCGCATGGGAATGAAGAATAAGGAAAGGGAAAGGTCACGCTCGAGCAGAAGATGAAGACCGTGAAAGCCTCATACTTCGGCCCTTGGGTGGTGTGGGTTTGTTTGAATCGCCTATTCAGCAGCGTGCGCTTGTGATTGGACCGCCTAGGAAAGTAGACCCACCTCAACCTCTTCAAGAACCTGATGCTAATGGCTTAGGTGCAGGTTCAGGTGTTGCAATTCCACCCCCGCCTGCGAGACATATCGAGAGGGAGAAGTTTTTTCAGGAGAATATTAATAAGTCGGATAGCTCCGCTCTGGCGACTCATGTTAGGGGCCTCTCTTTGCACAGTCGTCGTAGCAGTGGCAATTCTTATAGCTTGAGCACAGATAGCGACTGACAAGTGTTTTTTCCAATATGAATAGAGTTGGCCTCGTTTGTGTCTGGCTCGGATCTCCTCTTGACTGGACATTTAGAATTTGTCTTCCTTATCTTGGTTTTGCTACTTAAACTAATATGATGTTTTTTGTACTTAAAAGTGTTTCTTTCCCGGTTTGTCATGCCTTTATATCTAACTGGTGTTATTTGTGCTTCTATGTATCGTCTTTGTCATTACATATTGCATCCCTTTCGACGTTCAATTAACTTAACTATTCCTTGTTGGTACCGTTGTTATGTTTCAATAAATGCGTGATATTATAGTGTAATGGAAGACAATAAATATAGCATGAACTAACAGTGTCCCGTATTTGTGGATGTGCAAAGAAATTTGTAACCGATTGTTGTCGGTTGTTGCAGCTACTGTTTGGATTAAATTCCAAACGAGATCAAAATTAAAACATTTTTTTTTAAATCTAACTTGTCTGCCACTCAACTTGTTTCTAATCTATTTCAGACAAGGGATTTCTCAGATACAATGTTCGCTCTCTATATGTTTGGAAGGAAGTTGCAATCCCACGTCTGGTCAAACCCATTTTTACTACGGTATTCTGTCGTACTCCTATCTTATTGCAGAATGAAAGTTTGCAAAAAGTGAGTGTAGTATGAAGGACTTGACTCAGGAGAAAGGTTGGAAGGATAATGTATTTATAGATGTGAAGTGCCCCTTTCGAACAGTTTGACAATAATTTTCAATAGGGATGTGTTGGTTCAAATAGACATATCTGGGGTTTTTCACAAATAAATGGAAAGTTAGGAAAGATCCAGCGTGGATGGACACTGTTGTCTGTTCGGTTATAAACCAAAAGGTTATTCTGTTCTCTAATTAAGCGGAAGTTCCTTGCCTTTCGTTACTTAACAAAAGATTGGGACCTTTTTCTTGCAATTTCCAAAAACTTTAATATTAAATAAATATTTAATAATGTATAGTTTATTTATTTATTCCAGATGGAAAATGGTAGGATCCGGGTCGGGTACATCGGACCCACCACACATAGACGTGCTTGCGACACACCGTGTTGCAATAGTAGTTTTAGTTGCAATGCAATGCGCGTTCCCACCACCCTGCAACCACGGTTGGGTTTGACCCGCTCTCCTTCATATTATTGTGCATGTAATGTCGAGCCGAGTGATGTCGTGCTGAGCTGATTCGATAAAAAGACAAAACGTATACCCGTGTGTGGTCACCTCTTTAGACAATGCATGTAAGTCAGAATATAATTTCCACTTGTATGTGAGCTTTTAATTTACCAAGCTAAGATGTCTTTCCCAATTCCACGTGGGCTAAGTCCCACAACTCAACACTTCCCAACTTCTAATCTCCCACTTAGAGATGAAATTTTATTCACTTTTCATGGTTTTGGAAATATGAACACATTTCGAAGTCCTCTAAGACTTCGATTTCCACCAAGAATCTGACAAAATAATTAGGTGAACCCCATCCAAGTTTTGGATCAAAGTTAAATCCATTTACAAGCTAGAAACCTCAACTTCTAAATAAATGCATGAAAAAAAAATCAAAAAATTTCAACAATCCAAGTTTGTGTGCATTTTAAAATGCAATGGAGAGAGTATCACAAAAATTACTACATCATGAAAAGTTACTTTCTTTATACTTGCTAAATAGTGAACGTGACTTTTGAACTATTTACCTCAATTTGTAAATGAAAATAATGATATTCATACAACATCTTTCCGAAGCCACTATTCGGTCCATTTATTTTGTCAATATTGACTATGGACAACCTTGACAATTCTACGAATATCATTGAGAACTAGATATTGATTCATTCTCGTGGAAGCGGCCCCTTCTCACTTCATATAGGTGATATCTTATTAGTAGTGTTCTATCATACCCCATTGAATACTTGAGATATCTTGATCATTAAAGGCCTCTTTTTCTATCTTGCTTTCTCCTCCCAAAAAATACATAATCATGGCCTGCTCACCATACACAACCACCTTCTCTCATGGTGAAGTTATTGTTGTTGTAGAGACTAAAAAATAATTAGGAGCAACACGTTTTGTTGCCCCAAAGTTTGAAAATTAAATTGAATTTTTATGACAACATATTAAAAGTGAAAATAAACAAAATCGAGCTCTATAATTGTGCTAATGTTTGAACAAGTATTTGTAAAGGTTTTGGATTTAGAGAAAAGCTCAGAAAGGTTTCAATCCGTGCAAATGTCATTACTTTGTCAAAAATAGGGCAATATGTCGACTCTTACTTTTATATCAATCATTAAGTTCAAAAGTTGGAAAGATGAGAGTTGAAAGGATAATAACAAGCCTATGTTGACTTGGAGCTTAAACAGTTGACTTATTTGCAAACAATAGACTTATTCATTCCAAACATTCTTCTTATTTGGTGTTGTCACGCTCCGAAGTCCGTGATCCCGGGGACGTGATCTATAAATAGTAACAATAACTACCCATCTCATCAACATCAACATCACTGTGCCATAATATAAATGTAATAGCCAAAATATAATACATCATCAATTT
The DNA here is from genome assembly GCA_001753735.1 of Embelia ribes. Lineage (NCBI taxonomy): Eukaryota > Viridiplantae > Streptophyta > Magnoliopsida > Ericales > Primulaceae > Embelia > Embelia ribes. The sequence goes on from MKEJ01094627.1 coordinate 10,118, forward strand.
GATACCAAATACATCCTACGTCTCATAATACATCATGCCAAACACATGACCAAAATAATAATGAAGGTATATGTATGTTCTTCACCTCACAAATGAGTCAGAACATAGTTATACTTTCCAGCACTAACCCCGCTAATTAGAGTGCGGAACAACACCAACATAAAAGTACGTAAAATAAATGCGCTAACATGTACACCAAAATAATATGTACAACAACACATCATCCTCTAATTACACTCCAGTCCAGCCTCGGCACCTATAAGATCATATGGTATATATAGGAAAAATAGAAA
>MKEJ01094631.1:0-11329 GCA_001753735.1 Embelia ribes
TTGTGTGGATTTGGTTTTACTTTGGTTAGTATGATGTGATTGTGATTGATTATGGTGGATTGTGGTACTTTCGCAATCGCTCCTCCGGATTCCGGGTGCTTGGGATTTGGGGGCGCGACAAAAAGTATAATGCAAAGATAAACAGACTTACCAGTTATAGGTGGAAAAAACGTAGCTGGGATCTCCCTTACTAGAGTTCAAACCTTATTCGTCACAATCTAGATGTCATTCATATTGAGAAATGTTTGTTGAGAATATATTCAACACAGTGATATATGTTCCTCATAAAACGAAGGATAATGCAAACTTAAGGGCGGATTTTGAAATTTTTTGCAACCGCCCCAACTTGAAATGGAATGAAGTCGAAGGAAAGTTTCTAATAGCCTCGTACCAGTTAGAAAATCAATCTGTATTAGCAATTGCTCATTAGGTAAAGGGAATAAAGTTCCCTAATTGGTTTGTCTCGAATTTGGGTCGATGTGTGGATTATAAAAAAGGTACATTTAAGGCGATAAGAATCATGACTGTCAAGTATTCATGCAAAAGTTGACGCCAATTGCGTTTAAACCATTCCTTCCCAATAACATATGGGAACCTCTTATAGAACTATGTTTATTTTTGAAAGACCTACAAGTGCTATACCATTTGAATAGTACATGTAGAGGTTGGAAACATATATACCGATAATACTTTGTAATTTGGAACATATATTTTCGCGTAGTTTTTGGAACTCAATGAAATATCTCCCTGTCCACCTTCCTTTTAAAGCCCGACTTAATGGTCCAGTTCAATATTGGTAGATATATCCATTCGAGAGATATCTTGGACAATTTTAAAAAAGTGTAAAAAATAAAGCACACATTAAAGGATGATAACAAATGCTTATGTAACTAAAGAAGCAACATTGCCGTGATCCCATTATTTTGAGCCTCATGCACACTAGGAATCGAAAAGTTAATCATAATGATAATGGTGGAGAACATGTTCATTAGATTTCGGGAAATCTATCTATATTCACTTACATGGGGTGCCCTGATGGCAAGCGCACAAGACGGCATTTTGATACCTGAGAAATTATGATTGCACATTCTTATATCCTCCTCAATTGTTCTGAGATTGATCATTACATGAAGTTAGATAAGTACTTACTTATGTCTATCTCATAACGTTATTAATATTGTCCGAGTACTTTATTGTAAATTTATTCGTCCAATATAGTTATTCTTTATTATTTATTACATCAAAATGTTTGTTGAGGAGTTACAAGCCCATAGACCATAAATCAGTGGGCAAGAGATTGATGCCACACTCCATTCAGAATTCCCAATGGGGTTCAAAAACTATGTAAGGAAAGCAAATTTGTACTTAACACAAACTTATATACTGTAAAAATTATTTACTTATTGAAATTTCCTTCCCTAATATATAGGTTAATGCTTATGGTGAGTAGAATCCGTTCATTCTTGCTCTAGCGGATGGACCATTGGGTCTAGTAGAAACGTATCGTATATAGTTTGTAAATGGATATAAGTTTCATTCCATTAACTATAGTCAAATAAGTCATCATTGAACAATGAAGTATATTTGAAGGGAACAACTTACATGGATTCATCGATCGATTACTACAGCCGATTGCTAGAAGTTATTGTCATAGAATATCCGAGATTGCCGATAAATAGAATAACATTTTTCAGGTGCGAATAGTTTGATATGACCAGGAAAGGAATCCAAGCTATAAAAAATAAAATTACGTAGAAGTAAACGATGCAGGAAGATATAATCAGTACGATCCATTCATTTTTGCTATATAGGTAACACAAGAATGCTTTGTGCCTAATCCTACACTGTCGAGACAGAACTAACCATGGCTAGTGGTATGCAAAGTGAAATCTCGATTAATTCTTTATATACCGATATCTTATAGGTCAAAAGATAATGAGATAACTGAGGCATTCCAAGAAGATGAAATGAATGGGGAAGCGATTCCAGTAACAGATCAAACATCAATTGGTGAACTCACTTGCCTTCTTGGCACCTTCATAGAAATTGATGAAACGGTAGACGAAGATGTTGAGGCAGAAGAATCCAAACCCAATGATAATAATTACACGGTACAAAATGAAGAAGAAGATAAAGAAGATGACGATGCAAATGAAAATGTCTACAATAGCAATAAGAATGCTTAAGTAAAATTTGTACGTTTTAATTGTCGTGTATTATTGTTACGTAAATAAATTTAATGTTTATTTTATTGTAATATAATTATTCTTGTGTTTTATTTTGTTGCTAATTTTTTTAAATCAAATGTTATTTTATATGATTTAAATATTTTAAAATAATAAATAATATCATTTGAATAATACATATGATTTAAAATTACTAAAAAATATTTCTAAATATTTATATATATAATTTTAAAATTATGTAAATATATGCAATGGATTTTGAAACATATATAATCCGTTTCAAATAGAAACAGATTTTGCAACGGATCTGTTCCAATTTTCATTGCAACGTTTTAATTGTTGAAAAATATCTGCAACGAAAAATGGAACAGAATCTGAAATGGATCTGTTGCACAACCTGTTCCAAATGCCATTACAAAATGAAGGTCGAATCACAACTTTTCAATTCCTGATAAAAGAATATGCAACTGAAAATAGAACGGATTTTTCAACGGAAACGAAATTTGCAACGGATCTGTTGAAAAATCCGTTCCATTGTCTGTTGCAATGCTTCATCTCCCGGTTAAAATTTTGAAATGGCATTTGGAACGAACCCGTTCCAATATCCGTTACAAAATCCGTTTCAATATAACTTATACAAATCAACACTTAGCCCAATTTTTGTTCAAAATTTATGATTTTATATATATATATATATATACACACGATCACCCTGTCTCGGCTCTCGTCTCTCTCCCCGGTTGACATCGTCTCCGTGCTTTAAGGGACAATTTTGTGAGAAAAGTTTGCTCCCAATTGCACTATTATTAACTTGTTTGTTTATAACGGTTAAATTTGCATGTTAATTACATATGTTAATTTGTTGTTTATTAATATTGGTTAAATTTGCATGTTAATTAGTTATGTTAAATTTGCATGTTAATGTTTTGTTAATTAGTTATTTGGTAAATAATTTCAATTATATAAATGTTAGCATGGAAATTATGTAAATTGTATAAAAAAATATGTAATTAGTTAATTAGTTTTGTTATCATGTTAGCATGGATTAGCATGGAAATTGTGTAAATTATGTAATTAGTTAATTAGTTTTGTTATGAAATTGTTAGCATGGAAATTATGTAAATTATTTAATTAGTTAATTAGTTTTGTTATCAAATTGTTAGAACGGAAATTTATATTCAAACTATGTAAATGTTTAAATTTGCATGTTAATTAGTTAATTTGTTATCATGTAAATTGAAACAAAAGAGTATGTAAAATATTGTAAATTAGTTTTTGGTAAAAAAAACTTTTTTAGTCAAAATTATGTATTTTAGGATTAAAATTAAGTTACTTAAAATTATGTAAATTGACAAAAAAAAAGTATGTAAAATATGTAAATTAGTATGTAAAACGTATGTAAAATATGTAAATAGTATGAAAAAAACAAGTTGTAAAATATGTAAATATGTAAAAAGTATGTTAAAAAAATGTAAATTGGTATTTCAGTCAAACTTATGTATTTTAAATAGTATGTACAAAAAGAATGTAAAAAAAATTGAAACTTAGAAAAAAATGTCAAAAAACGTAACAATTACTAAACATCACAAAGAAGCATGTACAAAAAAAAATAACTTAGCATTACAAAAACCTACTATGTACAAAAAAGTATTTAAAAAATATCATGATAATTTATAAGTACTTCTTTAAGGCCCAATTTCAAATAAGTAATCAAATTGGGAGGCTATGTTGCAATTAATTAAAGTGGAATGGAAAGTTAATTCATTTATTTTTCTTTCTCTCCGTTACTATTCACGTCTAATTCATACGATCGCAGAGAGAGAAGAAGAGAGAAGGGGATAAGCCACCTTTTGACAAAACTCGCTCGATCCGAGAGAAGAAGAAGGCTAAGAAGAAAAGTAATAGCGAATTTGGGCTACTCATCTCGATCTCGTCGTTTTGATGTAAGTATTTCTTGCAAACTATTCAGGTGGTTCATACTCAAATTCTCTCAAATTCATCCAAAAGTTGATTAATTAATGAATTAATATCTGAATTAATGTTATAAACCTCTATCTCCACTGATTTTAGTTATAGGTTTGTGTTTGGGTGAGTTTGATAGAAGAACTTGTCTCTCCTGAACTTTCCGGGATAAATCATTAAGTCTTGTATAAGGTACGTTGTAGAATTCATGTTCAAATCAATTGAAATAATTGTATTATAAAAAATTTAGGCTGTAAGAATTGTGGAATAAAAATGGTGATTTTCGAAGGTTGCAATCGCCTGTTGTCGCCTATTTTGCCCTCACCGTTCGAACGGTGTGCAATTGCCATTCGAACGGCGGGATCACCATTCAAACGGCAGCAACAGAAACAAAACAACTTTCTTTAAAATGATGAAATTAGAAAAGAACTACCTAAGAGACTGATCCAAGAGCCCAAATGAACCATATGGGGTCATGAGAATAAATAGTGGTTATTATTTGACTAATATTAGGGCTCTAGGACCGATGTTGACGTGTTTGTATTTTCTTTAGAACTTTGGGGTCCTATGACCAAGGTTGACTTTGTTTGTTGTTGATAGACTTTGGGGCCTTGAACAAGTTCGGTTTTTTTGGCCGTGTGAGCAATAGAGACACTTCGTGATCGCTTTACGCATAAAGTAAGAGAGGACCTAGTATCCCTCCCGGGAGGCCCTAGTGATCCCAGTTAGTTGTATGGTTTATTTTTTTGGCAGATCATGTATTTACATTTATTCGTTATACATGCTTTCGAAGTTTGGGTTTAGTAGTATATTGTGCATTTTTACTACATATGTTTTATACATATTGTTTTATTATTTCGATAGATTGGACTTATTTTTCTGACTCGTGCCTGCTTAGTTGGATTTTCCACTGCTGTTTTTCATGAAAACGCCAATCAGTAGAAGTTCGGATTCAGGGATAGTGATTTAAGACATGTCGAGACTTATTCGAGGAAATATTTAGCTCTGTATTAGTTTATTTTCGTTGCGTTGTCTTTTCGAATTCAGACAGTTGTTGGTCATTGGCCAAGATTTGATTTTATGTTCAATTTGAATAATTTGTAAGGGCATAAAACATGATAATAAGGTCTCATGGGTTGTTTTGCCTTTAGATTAGACATTATTTACATTCTTTTATGAGTTATACTTTCCTATATGTTGACCAGTGCTATAGAAATGAATGGTTAGAAATGTACTTATAATTGTTGGATTATCGGGGCGTTACAGTAAATGTTGCTAGAAAACAATTACATAGAGACGTCCTATATCCATTACAAGATTTTTTTTCCTATTTTTGATATAAGAGATAATCATTACTATACATTTCTAAGAAGATGAATATGGGATTAAGTGCTAAATAATGAAAAAAAGAACCATAATTCTTTATCAGTGTTGTTATGAATTACATAGGCTATTACCACTTTATATAGGAAAGAATCCTTAATCATATAAGAAATAGAAGTCCTAAGCTAAACAATAAAAATTATAATAAGAAAACTATCCTCACTGGAAAACCAAATGAACTAGAAAACTAAATCTAATCTGTACAAATCTTTGATTCGATATCTTTAAATTAATTAGTTTCTCAACAAGGTAATTTTATCTTTATACACTCCCCCTTATGAATGTGCGAAAAATGAAATAATAATTTTGGACAAAAGTCTTCAGTCTTTTAATCTTCACTTTTTGATAACTGAGATCTCAAAAATACAATTTGGAAACCAAACAAAATCAATTCTCCATTTCTACCTTCTTCTTTTTTTAAAAAAAAAATTGAGAAGGAATTTTCTCTCCATAGTTATTCGAGGCAGGGATAATTTAGCTTCGGTTGAGGGTGACGGAACCTATTGTACTTTTCTTTTCTGTTTTGAGAATAATCTCATTCTGAATGTTTGGTTTTAGTTGAGGGTAACGGAACCTTATTTTATTCGTCTTATCAGTTTCAAGGGTTCAAGGGCAATCCCATTCCTAGATGTTCAATTAAAAGGATTCACTAACGTCTTTAATTGATTGATGGGAACGTATATTTTTATCTTAAAAAAAAATCAGATTGGAAGAAAATTTTCCAATTGGAACCAAATTGAAACTTTCAAGAACTAAAACCCTTTTCAAGAAAATCAATGCCTCAACCATCACCCTCATTCCAAACAGGCCTCAATCCTTCATATCTTAAGGATTATAAATCTTATCTTATCGCAATACTATCTACACAACTATTTCTAAGATCCTTACTGATAGGCTTAAGCTAATCTTACCCCCTTTGATTAACGAATCTCAATCGGCATATATCCAATGAAGAAGCATTAGTGACAATATTTTCCTTACCCAATAATTATTGTACTCATATCACACCAACATAGGTACTTCTAAATTTACAATCAAAGTAGATCTTGTGAAAGCCTATGACTCCATCTTTCATTTGGGATATGATGCACCTTATGATTTTTCATACTACATATATAGATTGGGTTAGAGTTTGTGTGACATCTGCAACCTTTTCCAACAATCATAATGGGACTCTACATGGTTACTTCAAAGGTAGTAGGGGGTTGAAGCAAGGAGATCCCAACTCTCCTTATTTATTTGTATCATGTATGAATGTTATCTCTAATATACACAAGATTAAAATTCAACAGCAAGGGTTCACACACCATTGGAGAGGAAAGAAAACAAAACTTATACATCTTTGCTTTACAAATAATCTTATACTTTTTGCTAAATGAGATATTTGTTCAGATCCTATCCTCCATGAATGCCTACGCATATTTTCACAACTATTCGGTATAGTCCCTAACCCTAATAAAAGTAGCATTTTCTTTTTGGGGATAGATGAATCCATAACTAAGTCCATATCATCCTTGTTTGGGTTTAATAGTAGGAAATTACCTTTTAGGCACCTTGGTGTTCCTCTCATATCGTCAAAACTCAAGAGAATATATTGTTTGACCTATATTGACCAAGTAAAACAAAAGGTGACGTCTTAGGCAAATTGATTTTTCTGTTGTGTAGGAAGACTCCAGTTGATCAACTATGCATTGCTTAACAGGTTATCCCATTGGTGTGTCCACTTCTGTAAGGCACAATAAAGTATGGGGGACTAAAATTGTAATTTTTTTAAAACTATTACTAAAAAACAATTATAATCTCTTTTGACCTTTACGTTCTTTTATTCTTGTCAACAAACAGAGGGAGAGAGGGACAGAGAGAAGAAGAAGGGTTTTTACTATAAAACCCAATGTATCGTAGAGACGGATCATTCCAATCCACGATCTAAAAGTAAATTCGGATTCACCCATCTGTTTTCATCATGGTGAGCTAAGATTTTCTCTGAGATAAATCATATTCGTTCATACTTGTTCAAATCGGTTGATTGATGTTAAATCCATCATCATTGATGAAATTCTCATTTAATTATTCGTAGGATTCTATTTGTAGTTGGTATTTTCCCAACAGTGCGTTCAAGGGTTGTTGACAAATCTCTCTGAAAGAATTCGTGCAATTTTCTAAAGTACTTGGCGGAATAATGATTCAATTGTAAGGCAATTGCAGTTTTTAGTTGTTTGGTCATGTGCATGATATCTAATTGTAGGAGTTATTTGGGTGTTTAGTCGAGTTGGAATGGAAGATTGTTGTATTTTAGTTGTGATTAAATGAAATAAACTGTGTTTGGGACTAAGGAGTTTTCGTATGGACGAGATGCATTTGGATCATACTTAACACTATCTCAACTAGACGAGATGGCAAGTCGTCTAGACGAGTTTCCATGTTCTGGTGTGGTTGTTTTAATTGGTTGGAGCTTGTGTAATCGATTAATGATTGATTTCTCATTGATTTCTTATAGGTTCTTGAAAATTAGATAGTGTTTCCCCTAGATGTGATTTCTAGAACTTCTTTCCGAGTCTTTCGAGGAGTTTGCACATATGATTACACGTGCGGTTAGGTTTTGCTATTTTATGGTCAGAACCACAAGCAATTATGTGATTTCTATGCTTGATTGGCAATTACATTTTTTTTTATATATCCTAATGCTATGGTAGAGTTGAATGATGAGATATGAATATGAGTTTGGGCATAATATATAAAAGGATGTTAATTGATGATTTGAGAATTAATGAATATGAAACAAAACTGTGATAACCAGTAAAAAAGCATTCAACTATGTGAATACAAAACTAATATGAAACTGTGTTGTGATGATATAATTGTGGAGGGTAATGAGGACTAGCCCTCTAATTCATACATTGCTTTGATAGGGTAACGAGGACGAGCCCTATTGTATTATCATATTTAAAGGGTAATGAGTACTGATCTTTCAATGTTATAATATTTATAGGTCCCAAGTGGAACTTAGGGTAGGGACAACTATCTACTAAACCTTTACGCATAAAGTCACAAGGAGAGGTGATGGGTACATTTATGTGCACCTCATAAACAAGTGGGTTAAAGAACAATAAAGCCAAAATAATAAGGACTAAATGGAGAATAAAGATAAAAAGGAATCTTCCTAGCATATTCTTTAGCTTACTCTCCAAGACAAAATTCTCCTATAAATATCACGTGGTAAGGGGGTATTGTGGGGGAGGGATGGGCAAAAAACTCTACTCTCTCTCTACATTATTTTCATGCACATTTTATATATGCATTTGATATCCATAGTATATAGTGGGCTGATGTTGAGCGTCGGAGGGCCCACGGCCGAGCAACCCCCAGTCGTCGAGCCTTTAATGTAGTGAGTACTTTGTGTATGCAAGGATGGATTCAGATCTAAGATTTTTTTTGGCGATTCAACCCGAAAATTATATTTGATTTATTCCTAATATTTTCATATAATAAAAGAGTCATGACCCTATCAACTGGTGCCATCTGTGGGAAACATTACAAATTTCTCGGTTGATGAACTATTAAATAAATGAAAAGATCATCACAAGTCTCCACCCCTCACCCACCACCAACACCTCAGACAAGCCTATTTACTTTTTCTTTTTTGAATTCTAAAATGTTTAGAAAGGACGGACCCACGTGAAAGACCACTTGGAGAAAAGAAATAAAAATAAAAAGAGGATTATTATCTTTTATGTACGACCATTTTCAGAAAAAAAAAAATAGAAGAGCATCATTACCTAGGCTCTACGATCGAGACCTAAAAAGAAAGGGTTTCATTAGAATTGAGAGAGAGAGAGAGAGAGAGAATGGCTCGCTCTATATTAGTATTGACTCTGTTCTTCACCCTACTCGTTGATCCGCCCTAGCTCAGTCCACCATCGCCGCTCCTCTAACCTCTCCTACCGCTTCACCCTCCGGTGCTATCGTGCCTGTTGCCGCTTCCTCTGTGCCTACCGTCGGGTTCTCTAGCCCTCTCGTGGAGTCTTATCCAAGCAATGCCGCCACGGTAAACCTCAACTCTCCTCTTCTTCGGCGAGATCCGACTCTCTTCTGCACCAAAGTCAAAACTGAGGTCCGAGCCGAGGTTCTAGCCGAGGTCTCAACCTAGGTTAGACCCGAGGTCCAGAGGTCTATGCCTGAAGCCTGACCCCAAGGTCCGAACAGAGGTCCCAACCAAGGTCCAACCCTCCATATATATTGAGACCCCAAACCTTCATGTCGACCCTCATTCAGTCTGAGTTCCCGAACTCACTTTGTTAAGGTCCGACCCTCTTCTTCATCAAGGTCCAAACCCACCTTGCCGAGGTTCGAATCCATTTTTTTAAGGTCCGATCCTTCTCTGCATCAAGGTCCGAACTCACTTTGTCAAGGTACGAACCCACTTTGCCGAGGTCCAACCCTTGTCTTCATCAAGGTTTCAACTCACTTTGCCGAGGTCCGAACCCACTTTGCCAAGGTCTTGCCTAGGTCTGAACCAACTTCATCTGTAGGCAAGCTCCCAATGTCAGCCCATGAGGACGAACCACCATTCCTCTCGAGGACAATACCTCTTTGTCCAAAGTCTAAACCTTTAGTACTTTGCTGAAATGAATCAGAACCCAAGCCTCGTGCCTGAGGCCAGTTTTCGAGTTCAATGCCCAAGGCCAGCTTTCGAACTCAATGCCTGAGGCCAGCTCTCGAGCTCAATGTCCGAGGCCAGCTCTCGAGCTCAATGCCCGAGGCCAGCTTCGAAGCTCAACGCCCTAGGCTAGCTTACAAGCCCCACTCCTGAGGCTATCCAACTCTCAACGTCATCCCCAAGTCCAAAACCCATGTTTAGGGCCAAGGCCCAAGCCAATGTCAGAACCAAGGTCCAAGTCGAGATTAGAGCTAGAGGCCCGAGCCTCTTTTCTAGCCCAGACTTAGATTTCTACCACCAGCAGAATAGGGAACCTCTTTCGCTTCTTATTTTCATAATATAAATTCATGTTATATTATTATGTATGCATAACAAATTTTGTGTGCAACATAAGTTTTGTCCATCCCAATGAATAAGCAATACTAGAGCACGAATAATCAAATATTAGAGAATAACTACTCTACACCACTTGTTCAGTTAGTTCGAAGTAGTTGGGGAGTAGTATGGGGTACACTTAGGAAGACAAACAAAAATCAAATATTTTGTTTCAAAAAATAGAAACAAATTGGTACTGAGGCCTAAACAAAAATGCACTGGGGAGCAATGCAATTCAAATTTTCTCGCCAAATGCCCGAACAAAGGGCAAAAGCTGCGTCATAACAGGGAATTTCTTTCCTTCTTATTATTTATTGTACATAGTTGTACATACATTTATGTATATTCATGCATACACTTGCCCTAAAGTAGATGTATTAATAAAACATACATGCACAAATAAAACATCTAGAGAACAATATGTTTTCTCTGTCTCATCCTCACAGATCTGCTAATCGGACTCATGGGCTTAATAAAAGATCTAGGATGTATAACTTGGTTCTATTCCTTGAGGGCGAGCCTATAGGCCACCTCACTAGACTCTCAGTAGTCAACGTCATCCCGAGGACGAGCTTATAGGCCACCTCACTAGACTCTCAGGAGTCGATATTTTCTCGGGGACGACCTACATGCCATCTCGGAAGACTCTTCAGAGTACAAACAGAACTAATGTTACATCTTGGGTGGATTATACGATTCCTAAGTCTAATAGGCATAAATGTGCAAATAAGATCTACAAGCACAAGAATCTCTTATATATTATTTG
>MKEJ01094633.1:0-10601 GCA_001753735.1 Embelia ribes
TATTGAGTGTGCTCACAATTACTCAAATACAATATTTACTCTGATTACATGGTATCAGAGCACCCTTCTTCGACCTAATCCTATTTTTTTATTGATCATCAATTGATCACTTCATCGTATTAGACTAGATCCTCTGATACAATTTTCTGTTCTAGTAGCCATAGTTCTTACCCAGTTATTTGATTGATTTTCAATTGGTCAATCCAATCGTGTTCAAATCCTAAATTGACCCCAAACCTTGCCTACCCATCCTCCGGCGACCCTTCAGCTGTCAGTTTGACCGCCGATTGCCGCCATACGCACCACCACGCGCCTTCAGACCCTCTGCACGTGTGCTTCACACGCCACCACAGACCACCTTTGGCCTCCGGATCGAATCGGTTGTGATCGAATTGAAGGGTTCGACCTTCCATTTCTTGCATCGCCTAAGTCGATCTCATTATCATCATAATCGCCTGCCTTCTCTGCCGCCATTGGCCTGCATCGCCACCTTCGTCTGCTACGTTGTTTGCCGCCGCTGGTAACCGATGTCGCCACCAGTCAAATTTGCCCATCCGCTGGTCAGATCACCATTAGTCTTCATCTGTTGTCTTATATTCGTTGGTCATAAACAATTGTTTTATTTGTAGTTTATTCTTAAAGTTTCCTGAAACTTTCAGATTTAACCATCAATTTCTGAAAATTTCAATTTTACCCCATCAGCTATAATTATTATTAAAAAAAAATAGTTTATTTGATGGCTGAAAAAGGTGCTTCCGGATCCATTACATCAGGCCTTACCCCACCATCAGCTATGCTGGTTCAACTCACTAATATTAAGTTGAATGGGGATAATTATCAGCAGTGGGCTAAGGCAGTTTGAATGTATCTCCGATGTTATGGCAAGGAGGATTACCTTACTAGTACCAGTTCTTCTACAACAAACTCCAAGAAATGGGATCAAGAAAATGCATGGATTATCAATTTGATGTAGAATTGCATGGAACCAAATGTTCAACACGTGTAGTCATGCTGAAACATGCTAGGAACTTTGAGATTATACACGAGTTATTCTCTAACAACTTGTCGAGGATGTATGATCTGTTTGCAGAATTTTTTTGTTTGGAGTTAGGTATTCGATCCAAGAGTATTATGCATGTATTGGCCACCTTTATGAGGAATTTAATGTCGTTATTCCTATTTCTTGTAAAATAGAGGAGATGATGAAGCAAAGAGAACAAATGTCTGTTCTCAAATTTTTAGACGGCCTTGTCCGTCTTATGCCTCGGTCACATTCTAGATTTTGGGAGGAGTTGAATTTCCATTTTTGGTGAAGTGCGTGCTAGAGTTTCTTGGTCAATTTCTCGTAAGTCCAATATCGTTGTTGCTTTTGAACGATCCGCTCTAATTAGTCAGATGTCTTTTATCTAAGAATAAGACTAGCAATGCTTATCGAAATTAGCCTTTGTTCAATCAGTGTACTAAGGCTAATGATCAGAATCCTCGAGGAAAGGGGAGAAGTGGTCCCCGTTAACCTCCAAAACAGAGCATTTATTGTCATGCAATATACCATACTAGAGAAGAGTATTGGAAATTGCATAGGAAGCCTTCTTATCTGGCAAATATGATAACTGTTGATACTTCCATTGCCCTTTTTCCTGGTGAGAACACCCCTCCTACTATTGCCCTTTCTCAAGAGTAGTACTCCAGGTTTCAACAGTACCAATTGACTAAATAGTCACCTCAGCCCATTGCATCTTTCGTCTAGAAAGGTACGCTCATGGTTTGTGTCTACTATTTCTTCACATTCGTTACCTTGAATTCTTGACTTTGGTGTGATTGATCATGTCTAGTAAGACAACTAATTGTAGCCATATTTAGTTCTCACATATCTTACCTCCATTCTTGCATGCCTTTGCCTCCAGTTGGCTTAGCTAATGGTACATCTAGCAGAATGAGTGGCATTGGTACCGCTATTCCATGCCCTAATCTTTCACTTCACTTGTTTTATATGTACCATCCTTTCCATTTAACTTGATATCTATCAGTCAATTGACTAAATCCTTGGATTACTCGGTAACATTCTTTCCTCACTCTTTGCTTATTCAGGATCAGAAGACGGGAAAAACGATTGGTGGGGGTATGAGAAAGGAGGCTTATATCACTTTGAAGAAAAACCTAGGCCGCTAATAGCTTGTTCTGCAGTCGCTTCTTCATTACAAATTCATTCTCGTTTGGGTCACCTATCGTTAGATAAGTTGAAGCAATTAATTTCTAGTTTAAATTAAAGAGTCTTGAATGTGAATTGTGTTAGGAAAGCATCATAAGATTTCTTATCCGCTTCGAGTCAATAAAAGGGCATCTAATCCTTTCAGTTTAGTACATTCAGATGTTTGGGGTCCTAGTTGAGTTTTAAAATTGGGATTTTGATATTTTGTTACATTTGTGGATTATTATAATTACTTGGCTTTATGTAATGAAAAATCGTTCCGAGTTATTTTCTATCTTTTGTTCATTTTGTGTTGAAATTAAAACCCAATTTGGTACACCTATACGTATTCTTCTCAGTGATAATATTGAAGAACATCTTTTATCTCTTTTTCGTGAGTTTATAAGGCAATATGACATAATTCATCAAACCTCGTCTTCTGGCCCTCCTCAACAGAAAGGACTGACGTAACGCAAGAATCAACAATTAATAAAATTGCTTGTTATCTTATTGTTCATATGAATGTACCAAAAACTTTTTGGAGCGATGTTGTTCTTATTGCTTGCTATTTGTTAAACCGCATGCCATTGTCCGTTCTCGATGAGAAAATTCCATATTCAATTTTATTCCCTTATTCCCCACTGTTTCATGTTGTATTTTTGGATGCATATATTTTGTTCACCAGTTATCAGTTATCACCGGGGATGAATACGTTGGATCCACGAGTAATCAAATGCATTTTTCTTGGTTATTCGTGTACTTAGAAGGGTATATATGTTGTAATCCTACATTTAACAAATTTTATACATGCGCTGTTGTAACTTTCTTCGAGACTACTCCTTATTTCTTAGACGTCTCTAATTCTGGTAGTATTGACGAAGTGATTCCTCATTCAGTTGTTTCACCTATAGAAATGTCACCATCCAATATTACCACCACTTCGGATTCAGCTCCACCACCGCCTATCTTATAGGTTTACACTAGCCGCAACGTGGTCCGCCCTTCAAGTGATACGCCTCCTGCTCCTCTATCATCTTCCTTGGCTTCAGATCAACCATCCTCCAGTGATGATCTTCCTATTGCACTTCGCAAAAGTAAGCGGTCTTGCACTGCACATCCTATAAGTGACTTTGTTTCTTATGATCATTTGTCTCTCATCTTATTGTGCTCTAATATCATCGTTATCATTAGTTTCGGTTCCTAAATTTGTTTTTGAAGCTTTATCCCATTTTGGTTCGAGAGATGCAATGATACTGCATGCCAATGGTACATAGGAACTTGTTAAAGTTCCATTTGGAAAGGCTACTTTTGGAAGTCGATAGATTTATATAGTGAAAGTGAAACCAAATGGTAATGTTGATCGCCTCAAGGCCCATCTAGTCGCCAAAGGTTACACTCAGGTTTATGAATATTAGAGCTTTGGCAGCTACGTTTTCTTGGCCACTGCACCAATTGGATGTTCAGAATGTTTTTCTTCATGGAGACTTTATTGAGGAAGTTTATATGGAGCAACCACTTGGGTTTTGTTGCTAATGGGGAGTTTGGCTTAGTTTGTCGCTCGAAGAAATCATTATATGGTTTAAAACAATCACCCTGCACTTGGTTTGGGAGATTTAGTGAGGCGGTCAAACAATTTGGTCTGAAAAGAAGTGGAAAAGATCATTCTGTTTTTTGCCATCATTCCGCAACTGGAATAATATTGTTGGTGTATGTGGATGACATTGTGATCACATGTGATAATGTTGTAGGTATTGAAAAATTGAAGTTGTTTCTTCAACAACAGCTTTATACAAAAGATTTTGGTCCCTTGAAATGTTTTTTGGGAATAGAAGTTGCTCATTCTCAAGCCGGAATTGTTCTATCTCAAAGAAAGTATGTATTAGATCTACTTTTTGAAACACATATGTTGAGGGCAAAGCCACTTGATAGTCCTATATATCCTAATACGAAGCTCATGCCTGATTAATGTGATTTGTTAACGACCTAGAGAAATATTGTCGATTAGTTGGGAAGTTAAATTATCTTATAGTAACGAGGTCTGATGTTGCATTTGCTATAAGTGTACTTAGTGAATTTATGAGATCTCCAACGTTTAGTCATTGGGATGCAACTAGCCCCAGGAAGAAGATTATTGTATAGGAATCATGGTCATACCCATGTATGAGGTTATACGGATGCAGATTGGGCTGGATCTTTGTATGATAGAAGATCCACAATAGGTTATTGTGTGTTTGTTGGGGGCAACCTTGTGTCGTGAAAAAATATTAAGAGTGGTGGATTGAACAAGTGCAGAATCAAAATATGGAGCTATGTCTCACACTTGTGGGTGAAGCACATATTAGAGGAACTTGGTTTTCTGCATTCACAACCAATGGACCTAATGTGTGATAATCAATCAGCTATGCATATTGGATCCAATCCTGTGTTCCACGAGAGGATTAAACGCCTGGAAGTAGATGACAACTTTGTCCGTGATATTGTTGAAGAGAATGTTATCAAGACGAAGCATGTTAAATCCAAAGATCAATTGTTTGGCTTATTCACAAAAGCATTAGGGGTATCTCGGGTTAAAAATATTTCTAACAAGCTTGGAACATGTGATATCTATGCTCCAGCTTGAGAGAGAGTGTTAGAATATATTCTGATTAGGAACTATTCTATTAGGCACATATAAACAATTAGACCAGGAAATATGAGATATTTAGGGATTGTGATTGATCTTTAATTGATTCTAAATATTCTGTTATATTCTGTAAGTTCTCATTATAAATACAGGTTGAGACAACCCACTCACAATTATTATCAATAGTCTTATCACATTTACCGGTACCATTTGTGGCCTTGTAGTTTTCTGGGGAAATTACACATCTTTGTAGATGTGAAGTTAGTTTTCTTGCTTAATATTGGTTTTAAGAGCTTTGAGCTTTCCATTTCAGGAACTTTTTCAAATTTCTTGTAAAAGATTTTTTTTTGTACATCATAATACACTTGTAAAAATAAATGAATCTATTCTTAATCATGGTATGGGTCGTGTTTTCTTCGCGATCCTATCTTTAAAAAATTCATGTTGGTGCATTCTATCATGTTGAAAACATCACATTTTTGGACAGGCGTTGCTTGATGGTCAGGCGTTGTATTGGTAGCCATTGTTGGCACCATCGCTGGTTGTAGATAATCATATGGACAGACTTCTTAGTTTATGTGGTAAAGTTTCAAAAAAGTTACTTAAACCGATAATGCAGGGCATGTGGAAAACATCACATTTTTGGTAAAATAGGATGTATAGTATGATTAGTAATATGCATTAATGAGTGTTGTGTACTTTACCTAACTGTTTGTCCCAAAAAACTTACAAAAGCATGATATGAAATTTTTTCCCCTTTCAGGTGTGGATCTTAGGTCATCAAAGGTTTGTGAACTTGGATTGTTGAATTATAAAGCAAAGCATGTGCTTTATCCGTTTGAAAATAAGAAATTTCGTTGTCGCCATGATTACTATTGGGCTTCAATATTAAAGGTGAATATTTCATGTTATATAATATACTTTAGTTATAAGAGAAATCTTGCAATTTTAGAGTGGTATCAGGAAAGAGTGTCTTATCTTTATGCCTGAATTACCAGGCGAAACGCTAATCATGGATTGAACCTACAAATATTTGATTAGATTTAAAAATATTTCCAAAAGAAAAACTTAGCTACGTCTAAGTCGCGCTAAACCTTGAAATGTACGATGATTTCGTCGAGCCAAAATGATCCACAATATTGCCTGATGAACAAATGGTGCTAATGCCCTTTTAAGCTGTAGTGTTAACTGGTACTATAATCTGCAATTGTGCACCGCCGTGGTAGATACACGCGGAAGCTTGTAGTTAAGATGGGATGCAACTGATAAATAAAGCATGCTTCATGGTTATTATTACCCTCTCTATCCCCTAGTTACTGAGGATCATAAAAATTATATTGCTCAAATGATTTGTGTGTGTGTTGAAATTTTGAATCTATTCTTCCCTTATTACACTTATAAAGTCATGGTTGTACCTAATATTCATGAACTTTTCCAAGTTGCTTGAGAGCACATACAATAGCAATATAGATTCTATAATTGTCTAACTGTTTTGTTTTATTATTAAATTTTAAGTTATAATTTTGTGCAACTCATTTTCCAGGTTGAATACAGAGATCATTCGGGTCAGATCCAGGTTGCTCTTGCGGAGGCACCTAATGAAGCCCTTCCCCTTCACTGCAGACCTAGTTTTGTTGTTGCATGGTTGACCAAAGATAAGTTCAAGGTATGTCTCACATTATCTGTTTCTGTGGACATAAAGCTTTCTTTGTTGTCAAATTAAGCAACGTAGGATGTGCGAACTCCCAATCAAATACAAGAAGGATGGTTTAGGAAACTGCCTTTCTAGAAAATATATAATAATTCAAATAATCATATAACCTAAACTACCTAATATCTACATCAAATAACCACTAAAAAGCTCTGGTCAATCAACTAGAACTCATGCTAAACCTTAATATGCTTCTGTTGTTGTCTCTTTCAAGGGTATCTTGGTTTAAGCAGTGGAAAAGCCAGACTTTTGTTGGCTTACGCACGACCAAGTTAGTCGCATGATGTGACTTATTTTTTCAACCTGAGAAGTAATCTTTTTGTGCACCGAGTCACACGTCCAGTTTCCTTGGGAATATCTCTGTTAGCTATCCGTTTTGAGCAGCGAAGTGATTGAGATTTCCTAAGTGTCAAGTAGTTTTTCAAAGCGATTTTGCTTTAAGGCATTTAATTGTTCTTTTATTGACAAGAAGAAATGAGAAAAGAATCAGCCACACAATAAAAAGATAGCAAGTCAGTGTAGTCAACATGAAAAGGTACTGGCAAGCAGACTGACTGGTAGCCTACAAAAGATAGCAAGTCAGTGTAAACAACATGAAAAAGTACCAGCAAGCAGACTAACTGGTAGACTACATCAAACCTGCTAAGTGCTGACTAATTGTCAAATCAACGAATGAGTTGTCGAAGTGTTGCATACACAATCAACTTATTATCACAATCAACTTATTATCACAATTATATTTTCTTCACTTTCTGCATTCTCTCAACAATCTTGACTCAATGCATTACCATTGTTTCAATTTCTTCGTCAAAGAATTCTCATCTTAAGAAGAAACTGAAATCCATTTCTCTGCTTGAATTGTGTAGGATGTATACTGAGTAGAACCTTCAATTTGTATAGTATTTTGCGGCGAGAAGAAGCTTTTTTTTTCGTCTTTTTGTTAATTTCATTCTATACGTTGCTTTTCAGCTTCATTCAGAAATTGATATGCTGGCCAAACTACTATGTTTTTTCAGTTCTTTGAAATTGTTTGAGATTCTCTCATTTTTTCTGGTATAGGTGAACCAGACTTATGATTGCTGGTATACCTTTGGCCTTCCCAAAGTAAACATTGATCATGAGAGTTTATTCAGTTGCCAAGCCAAAGATCCATCTACAATTGAGATGTTCAAACGATACTTTATCTTGTGAGTATAATAATAAGTGCTTATGTGATACCACTGTTGACTCATTTTCGAGTGACTAAAGAAAAAGTAACCGTTCATTTAGCATGTGAAGGTATAACAAATTATGCCGTGTGTTTAGGGGAAGCCTCCACTAAAGAAACAGAGCAATAAAATAACATTCTTATGATTGTTTGAGATGATTTCTCCTGAATGCCGTTTTTTTTACCTTGGACAAACCTCTCCGTAAGCAAAATCAGCTCATTAATATACATTCTGTTATTTATTGTGTTTTGCATTATCAGGATATACATTACAGCATTCCCATCAGCCTTTCTCATTTAATTTCTACATATCACTTTTTAGAAACTCATTTCTACTGCTAGAAATTCACATTTTAGAAATTACCCACACCAGTCTTTCTATAAAATATGTAAAAAATTATTACAATAATTATATATCATATAATAAAATTCAAAAATATTTTTTTGAATCTTAACTAGGGTTTTGTGTATTTTTTTTATTTTTTTAATAGAGAAATTGTAAACAGTAGATTTTCCCTTTGAGAAAGCTACTGTAGCATTTCTGGAAAGTTTTCTAGAAATTGAGAAATATAAAAATACCAGTGACACATTTCTCCCATTTGATTTGTCATTTGAGAAACCAAATGAGTGATAAGTGTTATTTAGTAATACGGGTGGGAATGCCCTTAGTTTTGTAAGTAACCAAAATTGGTTCCTGTGTTGGCTGGCAGAATTGGGCAACTGCCATATCCCTTTCCAGGCCATTACAGGGTCATCAGTCCGATTCACCAAGTTTTATGATGCCACAATGAGTGAGGAACCATTGATACAAATTTATCCTGATCAGGAGTTAAATGCCTTGGTTGGTTGTCTTTTTTTCTAGGTCTTATGAAAAAGGGAACTTAGTTTTTCACATTTTCAATTTCCTTCAAGTTGCATTTTTAAGGCATAGGTCTAATTTACACTAAGTTTGTTGGATTTTTCTGATGAATATTATCACCTATGAAAGAGTAGAACTAGATTTTCCAACCATAACCTGGCCTTGTACTTTTTGGTAGTTTGTAATATATTAATTGTAATATTTTATGATACTGCTGGATTTTCTTTGAACCTGTTTAGTTCACCAAGCTACTCCAATATTGTTAAAAGTTTATGACTCAAGACTGTTTTTTTCATGGGTTTTTAAATTGCACAGGTCAAAAAGTATATTTGAATCCTGGTATTTTAAGAGGAGACGAGCCTGGTATTGGAAGTGGGAAGCTATAGCTGGACTTGTAACTGGTTTTTCAACTTCCTTGATTTCTATAAGCTTGTTTAGAATTCTCCATTTTGCAAAGTCATCTTTGCTTGGATGTTTGAGGATGCCACCTCGTGCTTCATTGGCACTCCGTCTAAGGCGGGCATGTCTTTTCGTAGCATATTTCTCGTTTATGGGCTGGCTGGCCATCCAGTATGCCAAAAGCATTGGCCTTCAAGAAATAATATACGGACACTAGCGCTGGCTGCTCGTTTTTGCAAGGAGCTTGGAGCTCATCTGGTATTATGCTTATAATTTCATTTCTCCTGGTTTCCCTTCTAAAGAGTAGAGTTAATTTGAGAAGTAAAAATATGAAGGGACCTGTAGTTTGCATGAGAACTGAATTTGGCAGCTTGAGGAAGTGTTAGTGAAAAATAAATGTAACTTTGTCGTGCAAATAGAGGTTCTGAGTAGTGAATTGGAAATCTGTTGTATCCTGAGAAGGGCTTATGTACAGGAAACTTATCATCAGAGCTGTACAAGTGCAGAACAGAATGATGTGGGGATGAATTGGCTTTTTGTACAATCTTTACTCATCTTACACTTATATACTGATACATCTTAGTGTACAAAGTTCTCGCATTGTGGGGTGAGTAAGATGTAAGCACCTGTTTCCCAGGTACAACCCGACCCTTAGGTCGCAATGGAGGCGTGCATGGACTTTGTGCCAAACACAAAAAATTTTAAGTTAGAGTTTCAAATGCCATCAATATTTTGAAAAATCATTTGAATTACATCGAACATGTATAACATTATCACTGAAAATATTGTATCCAACATGTTACACACATTTTGCCGAAAGGAAAAACACAGAGAGAACTACTCCATTAGAAGTTCTTAAAAGAAAGAACATATCAAATGAGAAGCTTGTCATACATTCAAATTTAATTAACCCACAATCTGGAAAGAAAAAACAAATCATACTTGCATAACATTTAAGTTTTTACTGTATTGGGAATGTAACTCTTGCATAATTTTAAAAACATCAAAATGGTTTTGAATGTTGCATTTCACCTTGCATTACAAAAAACTGGGACTTCCAGGCCAGGAAAAAAAAAAGAGAAAAGAATAGTGGTCAAAATCTCTCTGTATCTCCGAGGATCCTTTCTATCTCTTCGAGAAGACGCTCCTTTTCATCAGTTAATTCATCATTGTTTTTTTGTAGCTCTTCTATCTGCTTCGTCTGTTCAGAATCCTTCCTGAAATTCAGAGTACATAATTTCTAATCAAATTGGTGAATGTGTGCAAGCTCATATGCTAGGTTATTAATCGGAACGAGGGACACGGTGTCTAGCTAAATAAAGAGTGTCAAGTTGAAGATATGGGCAAATAAACCAAAAGAAAATTATGCTATTCCTAAAACCATACTAGGCTAGCAAGTTTAAATCATAGAATTTTCAGAAAGGCCTAGACTCAGACCTGTAACTCAATATTTTCACCAAGTGGTATACGCAAATTGAAAATAAACTAAAAAAAAAACTGAGGTCAGGACCCTAAATAGTAATTCATAGTTGCAATCTAAGGAGCATAACGGTGAAGAGTTGCACCACATTTTAGGCAATCATCACACAATCTATGCATTCCAATGTTTGAAAC
>MKEJ01094637.1:0-16157 GCA_001753735.1 Embelia ribes
AATCAATTGAGTAATATTATAAATACAGTAGCAATATGAAAGCTTTATAGGTGTATGTTGAGTTTTCAGAGTAAGAGAATGGGTGTAGCTGTCCGCAGCTTTGCCTGCCTCTAGTGTCTGGTGTCTATATGAAGAACAACCAATAGATTCCAGATTGGTTTGGTAAATCAAATGCCATTCGCCACTCAAATTAGAATACAACTAAAATGTTTCAAGTAGTACCAATTGTGTGAATAAAATGAAAGTCGGAGGACAAGTGGTTGCATTTCATTGGTCCGTGCTCCATTAAGGTACTCGAACATTGCTTCTACCATGGCCTTACCGCTACTTGCCTATTCCCAAATGACTACAGTTTATCTGTCAAAAATCTTTTGGTGTCAAATTCTGCTGACAAAACTAGGCTTTATTTTAGCTGGCTAAACATATTCAAGCCCATTTGTTGTCACTTAAGACTTTCAAATCATACTGATTGAACAATGTCCGTCTATTAAGTGGGGAACAATAATTACCAAATTACACACACCAATAATTAAAAAAGGGAGGTTAACAATGCAACAAACTTCATATTAGTTGAATATGAGCTTATTTGTTATGGAATATCCGGATTGCACCAAAAGCTACCAAAAGCATTTGCTTTAGATTTTTTTAGGATAATTCTATTTGCACCACAAAAATAACTAAAGTCATTACTTACAAATTGATTAACTTATTACTATTAACACCACCAAAAAATGCTAAAGACACCACGAATTAATTATTAAAAAAAAAATTACATAAATGTCCATATAAAAGCCATAACTTAATATTTTCTTTTTCATTTTTAACTTATTCTCTTTATCTAACTTCTCCCCTCCCTCTAATGCCACTACCGCGATAGCTGCCGGACATCACCGCCATCAAGGGACCCTGATACACGCCACAACCACCACCAACACCACAACAAACTGTCAATTATGTAAAAGTAGGGTTGTAAAAATAGAAAATATATGTGTGTGTTAAGAGGGAAAGGCCAAAATGTTTCAATAAATCGTTTTCCATTTTCATTTATTTTTTACTTTCCCAAGCATGACCATGTTGCTCAATAATTATTTTTTACCAGCCCTAAACAAACATTTGGCCTCTAAGGTTTTGAATGTTTGTGGTGACATACAAAAAATCATGTACGAATGTACATTTAGAGCTCATATATGCAGTGAGCTCTCAGCCTATATTTGACATTTGAGATTTGTAATGTCCTTAAAGACATTAGAAAATCTGGTTTATGTAATGTCACGAAAAGTACAGGTAAATTTTTCGCGTTGGTAAATAATATTATATATGTTTTAATATTTTTCCTGTATTGTATATATTACGTAATAACATTTGGAAGTAGTGGGTGATTTTTCGTGATCGTGATTTGGAATTGGAAAAGGATTAAACGTAATTACGCATAAGTTGCATTCGTGACATTCTTCGGTATTTTGACGGTATCTCACAAACCTTAAATCCAATTGGAGTTGATGATATATTTTTGGAAAGCTATTCTATTTATCTACGATTTTTAAGTTTTGAGGAAAATTTAATTCTAAGCGGAGAAGGGTAAAAAAGGGGCTTGAAGCGTTTAGGAAAACGTGTCAGGAGATGTAACATCAGTTTCATATTTTGGCCATATCTCTCAAATCGTAACTCCGATTGGATCCTATGAAGAGTCAATGGAAAGAGGATTCAATTATCTACAACTTTTATTTTTGACAAAAAGCTAATTCGAAGTATAAAGTGGTCAAAAAGGTGGACCGAAGCGGTGGGGCCAATGTAGTTAGTATTAACTGTGGGCCATACATTTTTTGTTTGGTTATAAAAATGTGTTTAACCCATTTTTTGTTATAAACCTATGCATGAAGAAGACGAAAATGTTGGAGGAGAGATGGCAGAGAGAGGGAGGTTGGGTTTGTTGAGCTCGGGCTTTCGTCTGTGGAAAATAAATACGTATTCGTACTCTACGTCATATGAGGATAATTTTTACGTGAGTTTCTTTGCCTATATTTCTTGTTTATTTTTTCTCGATTTGCATGCCAAGTTCACTTGTCGAAACAAAGTTGATATTTATTACGACTCTTAGATTACTTTTATACATGGGTTTGCTATGCATAAGTTGCATGCCAAGATACGTTGATAGATCAAATCGGGAACGGATTGCAGTTATGCTTTCTTCCCGATTTCATCTCGATTCATTGGTTGTCTAGCTTTGAGGTGAATACATTTCTTACTTGATATCGCGATAGCTACGCATGGGTATAATTTTTATCATCTCATCGTTTTGTTGCCATTTTCTCGTTTTTCGTGTCAAACAAGATGTTGAAATTAAAATTTGGAAATGTGTTTTTTATGATATATAGACCATTTTCTTATATATGAGTGCAGTCATTTGAGCAGCGAAGCTCGATGTTTTAGTTGGCGCAAGAAGTGAGGGTTTGGGTATCAGCGGCGAGGCTATTCAGAAATTGCAGAAGGGGTGTTTTATACGCTTTTAGGATGCATTTAAGGTATGGGTAGATTCAGGACTTCAATATAATTTGGAAATCTTGCATATGTACATGTTTGACAAGTCGTCGGTGTTGTAGGTTGTATAGATTTTAGGTCAAGACATACATTTGAGGCAATAAATATTGATGGCATGATAATTCGAGGCATAGTAGTAGTAGTTACTTACTACTTTCATAGTATATATATATATATATATCAAAACTTATGTATATATATATAATATTGATGGCATGATAATTCGAGGCATAGTAGTAGTGGTTACTTACTACTTTCATAGTATATATATATATATCAAAGCTTACATATATATATATATATATATATATTATATCTTTGATACACACACACACATGCACATATATATAGTTGGCTTCATTGTTTGATATTGACGTGATTGACATCATTGTTCGTCATAGGGCATTGTTGTTCGTTGTTGGCATTGCTGTCGGTTTTGTGGCAATAATGGTATTATTGATGGCGTCATTGTTTGTTTTGTTGTATTCGGGGTATTCGTTATGTTCGGGACATTCGATGTATTCGGGGGATTCATTGTATTCGGAACTCTCATTGTGTTCGGGGCTTTTATTGTATTCGGGGTATTCATTGTAGTCTTAGCATTTATTACATTCGAGGTATTTTGATGTATTAATAAAGGTCATTGTAGTCGTCGTAATTATTGGTTTCAAGTAGATTTCGTTGCATTCATAATGGATATTTACTACTTATTGTGGATGTTAATTCGTGAATAATCGTAGTTAATTAACATATTCATAGGCTTGATTGTTTCTTATATTTTGTTATTTCGAGCATTTTATCTTTCGAGCTTATTCGTGTTTTATTCTTAGTTGTATTTTATAGGCATTCGGGACATGTCATTTGTGTTATTGACATTTCATTCATGCCATGACAAAAATGTTATTTTTGAGTATCAAGTCAAGATTTCGGGATTTGGGTTTCACATTTAAATTTTAGGACATAAAGTATCGATTTTCTAAACTATCAAGAAGTAATTATAGCCATAAAATCCCACCGTGAAATGCAGAAAATCATATATGGGATATCTTTTGATGACACCAAATTTTGGGGTGCACTATAATGAAGGTTTGGCATTCGTCAAATTTCAGAGATGAGCCACAGAGTTTTCCAACTTCAAGCTGATACTAGTCCCATTTTTTTTTCGAGACATAGTCGAGTCATAGTCACATGCATCAAGCATATCTACATTCGATTTTCATGGCATTGCTTCATAATTTATATCACGACATAGTTTGGGTTTCATTAGTTTACATTATGTCTTATTACATTGCCTACATGATTATATCATATTGCTTAGTCTCTTCATGGTATTCGTGATCGGAAATCGATGGTCGTAATTGAATTTTTTATGATCGTGGTATTTATTATTCGATATTCGGTATATTCATGATTCGGTGTTCAATACATTCGTGGTCGAGGTATGGGAAATTATCATGATTCTTAACTCGTGTTTTGTAAATCAAGATTTGGAATTTGGGATTTGTGATTCGGAGTTTGTGATTCGGGATTCGATATATTCATGGCCAAACCTGAAATCATTTGCTATTTGGTGTTTGATACTCTGTTAGGTGGTAGTTGTATACTTTAGTACTAGGAGTACTTTAGAGTTTATTTGTATATAGATATTTCATCATTCGTAGCACTGATATAAGAGATATGTTGGCATCGTAGTTGCATACATGTTATGTTGATCATTTCGGGAGGACTTCTAAGATTTACTGCATATTGTAGACATACTTGAGTTTAGTATGGATGTGGGAACATCGGAGTTTTTGGTGCATTGCATGCGCATCTATGTATTGTATACATTATAGATTCCTTTTTATCGTTTGGTTTAGAGTCTGACCCATTCATTTTCCTTTCGTTCTTGGGCTTACTCGTTTTTGTAAGGTCAGATAGTGGTGGAGGCCCACTGAGTGGCAGGCATAGATTGGCAGAAATATTAGAGTTAGAACTGAGTTGATTGAGTTGGTGGTTTTTAGACATTGACCTAATGTTCTGTACAAACTTTTATTGTTTTTTAGTTGAACGAGCATGTAGCTTGATGAGCTTTTGTATTTGCAACATGGTATGTTGCCTTTTGTATTATGTATTTATGTAGATGTTAGATACAAATGTTATATATATTTTATGGCAGTATGTTGGTCAATGCTTTGGTTGGTTTTGGAAGTTATGTAGTGAATTTTGTATTTTCTTTCCTTTCAGTTCATATTTCTGGTTTCTCGGAATTCGGGATGCAACAGTTTATGAATGTATATACAACTAGATTAAGGCATATGTTCGACTATAAAGATTTTGAATATCTTGAAGGACATTCGAAACTCTAGTTTATGAATGTACTCCTGAAGCTCACTTACATATGCAGTGAACTTAAGGCCTGCATTTGACCATAGAGATTTTGAATGTCATAAAGGATATTCGAAACTATGGTTTATAAATGTACACCTGAAATTCACTTACATATGTAGTGAGCTTAAGGTGTACATTCAACCTTTGAGATTTTGAATGTCCTCAGTGATATTCGAAACTCTGGTTTATGAATGTAACAAGGCTCATTCGACCTCTGAATGAACGAATGTATCACGCATGATTGAAAATTAAGGTTTATCCAAATGTGTTAATATCGTCGAGAGATTGATCCATTAATCTTCAAATATACTCCAAACTTGTATAATAGTGATAATATACAAGTGTTTTTAAAAAAATTAAGTATATTGATTCGATTTAAAATGATTTTTTTGGATTTTGTGAAGATTAAAAAAAATAGCGTAAGAGAGATAGAAAGAAGATATAAGATGAGGAGATATTTAATATAATAGTGTTTAAGATTGAACTTTAAAATATTGAAGATAAGTAGAGAAGAATAGATGAAAAATATGAAAATGATTGTTGAAGAAGATGCAAGTGTTGAAGATGGAGTAATTGTAGAAAAATAGTAATTTGGTAATTGTCATTGTAGTGTCTTTTGCATTTTATTAGTATTAATAGAAAAAAAAATAATTACTCATTTTGTTTATGGTGCCCATAAACTAAAATCAATTTTAATAGTGTTATGCTTGAAGTGAAATGGTGCCTTTAGTTATTTTCATGGTTTAAAAAGTATTTTCATGGTGTAAACAGAATTGCCATTTTCGTAACATATTCTTTAAAATCTAGAAAAAATATACTGTATCTCTATTTTACATAATCTCTATTTATTACCATATGCATTATTACATTCTTTACTACATTAATATACTATTTTTTCTTTAATCATTCATTACTTAAAATTCCACATATACCAATACGTTTAATTGCGAAATATTAATTATTTAAATATATATTAAAAAAATTATTATTTCTTAGATTTAAATTTATAATTATAATTTAATTTATTAATTTGATAAATAAATAAATAATATATATATAATATCTCTTTAAGCAAAGGAAGAAAAAGGAGAATACAAATGATTGAGATGGAAGAAAAATATAAATAAAATATTCTATAAAGTATTATTATATAAAATAATATAAATGTAAATAGAATTGCTTAATTAAGGGCTATTATTCCTTAGAATTAAACATTAAGTTTTTATAATATAAATATAAATTTAGTTTTAATAAATATATAGTCTAAATATTAAATTTTAAATTCAATTTTATGTTTATTTAATTTATTAAAAGTGATTATATGTTTATTATATAATTCAAAAAATAACAAATTTTTCATAAATACTAATAAAAATTATAATTATTAATTTTTTAAATATTAAAATAATTTTATATATACTTAAAGTACTAGTTTATATGTCATATTTAAAAGTTTTAATATTAAATTTAAAATTTAATTTATAATTACTATTCAATTATTTAAAATAATTATATTAATTTTTTATTTTTAATTAATAATTGATGAGTAAGTGAATAGGAAATATATTAATTTTTTGAATTTAATAGTGAAATGATGTGATATGAGAGAGAATATATTGGTTTTATATGTTTAAGTTATGAATAGTGATTCTTTAGAATTGGAGAATATCTCTAGAAATTCTCTACTTTAGGTAACCACTAGGTAATCTGAACAAGGTCAAAAAGTAAAATTACCTAGTTTTTGGTTATCTAAAATAGGGAAAAAAGGGATTATAGGGAATCTGATGCAAAGGCTCTAACCCTAGTAAACTAGAGCATGGTGGGTGTAGGCCTCACTCCTTTTGTTCTGAAGTTCAATTCTAGTATTTTTGTTACTTGTCAAGATGAATTATCAACAATAAGCTGTTTGGCGGTGTTATTATCTTTCTCATTTCAATCTTTGAGTATATGCACTTTCTTTTCCCCTTATTTACTGCAGCTTCTCTCTTTGTTTGTTCTCTTTCTTTCACGTCTCTCAAATATTCTGAAAGTTTGTTGTGGTGGTAATTTGCTTTTTAAGCAGTTTTTGATTATTGATTAATGTGAACTATAAATTCTATTGCAGATTTTTGTCAGGCAAAAAAACCGTTCATCTTCTAAAGCACCAGATAATCCAATCAAGGTATGTAAGCATCCTTAGTTCTCTTTTTTGTGGAGGAAGAGGGCCAGTACCCTGAAGAATATTTTCAAAAGTTAAAAACCCTGAGGCAGACATCTTTCGAAAACAAAACAAAAAAGTGAAATAAAAACCCGAGGCAGACAAATGACATAAAAGATTAGTGGAAAGGTCCTCTAGCCTAACAAGCATCTATCAGAATAATTTGTAGACGAACCTGATTGTGCATAAAGAGAGTAAAAAAATAATATGCAAAGAAGGTCCGTAATGGTGTGAGAATGCCAATGTCTACCAAATAAAATCACTTTGTATTGTTTTGCAACCTCTCTGTTGGGTGTTTGTGACCAAGAATTGAATTATTAGCCTCACTGTAATCCCTTGGCTACTACTAGAAGAACTTTCTTCTTTTGTGCAGGTGGTTCGGAAAATGAAAGCCTCTCCCCTGACTGAAGAAGAGAGAGCAAGCATTAAAGAGGTCACTTTGTTTGGATTTTAGTTAAATGTTTACGTTTGATGACCATACGTTTTAATGACTACCTTTCTGAATTATGTTTATGCGCGTAATAACTCAGGGTCTGAAGGTTTTCAAGCTAGACTGGATGTCTGTATGGAGATATGTAGTTCCATACCGTGATCCATCCTTGTTACCTAGACAGTGGCGCATTGCTAATGGAACTCAGAAATCGTATAAAACTTCTGATG
Organism: Embelia ribes; assembly: GCA_001753735.1. Classification (NCBI taxonomy): domain Eukaryota; kingdom Viridiplantae; phylum Streptophyta; class Magnoliopsida; order Ericales; family Primulaceae; genus Embelia; species Embelia ribes. Next base: position 7,766 of record MKEJ01094637.1, read on the forward strand.
ATCAAAAGGCAAGGAGGAGGTTGTATGAGCTGAATAGGAGGAGGTGCAAATCTGCAGCTTTGGCGGGTTGGCAAACTTCGCCTGAAAAGGAGGTATGCTTGTCTCTTTACCATTACTTGCATAAGTACATCTTGCCCCACCTTTTTTTTTTAACTTTGCATCCTGATGTTATGAATATGAAGCTTCTACACCTGAACTTAGCATGTTTCAGTTTGCTCATATTTGTTAGAGTGTGTCCTTCACTTTATTTTTAGCAATTTGCATGTCTTCCACCAAGTGTCTATGATAATTAGCTGACTTCTTTAAAATTGAATACAGACAACGTTCAGAGGATTTCATGAACATAAGTTAAGGGTGAAAATTAGGTCAAAGTCAAGATAACATAAGCAATCATGTAAAATGTTCACTGTTCCTAATTTGCGTACTGGAACCAATTTGTAGCTTGCATAACCTGAATTTGTTGGATTTGTGCAAACTATTGTTTCGGTCGTCCATTTTCGTTTCTCTTAAAATCAGGATTTCCCCGTGCCTCTAAACCTTTGTTTTTTTTTTTTTTTTTATGTCTATACCTTACTTACATCCTCTCTGTGTATACCTTTTTCTGTCCACTAGGGGAAATCAACTTTTATAATGGATGAGTTTCACAACTTTAAATTGTCGAAGTGTTTTCATATTTACACATAGCATCACATATAGTAAATTATATTGCCAGGAGAAACTGCGGCCCCGACATATAAATTTAATAATTTATATTATGCGCTCCCCAAAAAATATAATCAATCTCCACATATAACAGTAGGACCTTGCCCCCACCCGGAAATCGTGATTCCGCTGCTACGGGTAGGAGAATGTTGTGTCGGCTTTAGTTTTGGTTACCTATTTTCGTGGTTGTACTTTGCCTAAAAGAACAGGATAATTAGCTACCCGTACAAAGAGTTTGAAGGATCATTATTGATACTAATTTGCATGGTAGATTAAACTAAAGCTATCTTTTTGTGTTTTGAGTCAAAATCTTTTCTCATCTATAACAATTCGAGCATCCATGCTTAAGTTGAGATTATCTTTGTTTTGTTATTAATTATTATTTGTTCTTGAACTGCAGCTGCATGCACTTCTGAGCTGCCCATAGTTAGGCTTGTATCCTAGTTTTTCGACTTTTTGTGTTTGTAATTTGCAGTTTTTCTCTTTTTCGTCCGATTTCTTCTTCATTTGGTGCTTGTGGACGAAGTTCAATGGCAAAAAGATCGATCTCTCTGCATTTTGTGGTTTGTTCGGATCTCATTTTCTAATGTAAAATGTTGGAAATAGCAGCCTAGTTTGTTGTTTACAAAAAAGTCCATCTTTTGTCGATGCTACTTGTCCCTGCCTTTGCTCGCTTGCAAATCTTTTGCAACTATAGCTCATCTTAGTCCGTATCCGCAATTTCTTAATAGAATTATGAATTTCCCGTGTGAGCTTTTTTATGTTATCTCTGTTTTTCTCAAATTAAAGAAAATTATGAAACAATTTAGAAATCTAATAATGAAATCTTGAATTGGAGCAAACCCATTTTATCTCATTGAGAATCTGTATATTATATTGACCGAATATAGAAAGTAGAAATCTATCTTTTTCATTTTGGTCCTGGTTGGATGACTTGGTCATTAATCTAAATTCTTAGCCCCAAGTCCTTAGAGCTCTCATTTAATTTTTGCATTCTAATTTTTATAAATTTATTTCTTTTATTAAAAATTCATATTTTATAAATCAATCACACTGTCCTTTGTAAGAAATTAGTTAAAAATTACTAAAATAATCACATATATTATAATAAAATATTAAAAATTATTATAATAATTTTTTTAATTAAAAATAATTTTAAAAAATATAATTTTGGAATAATATTTTTTAAATTGTGAAAATGGTACAACAGTATCTTCCAATACATTTATAAAAAATAATTTATAACTTCCAATACATTTATTAAAATTAATTTATAAGGAAACCAGTATCTTCCAATACATTTATAAAAAATAATTCACAATTTAAAAAATATTATTCCAAAATCATATTTTTTTAAATTACTTTTAATAAAAAAATAAGTAATTTATTAGGATTGTTGCAGTATCTTCCAAAATTAGTTTGGAATAATTTCATATAAATAATATTCTATATAGAACACATTATAAATAAAATTTGTACAGCTTTTTAATTCAAAATATATTTTTGAACCTGTCACAGCGAACGTCATAATTGACTTAATTTTATTACTTTGATAAATTTATAAAAATGCAAAAAAAAAAAAATGTATGAAATTGAGAAATTTATAAAAATGTAAACCCCCAAAAGACGTGGGGCTAATGAAGATCAACACATTTGCTCCACAGCAAGTCAAAAATTACTTTTGTAGGGTGGCTAAAAAATGCCATTTGTGAGGATAAAAACCCACAAGCTTTTCTCACCACTATTCAAGTCATGACACGTGTCACATTAAGGTACCAGCAAAGGGTCCGGAAAATAGTGCATGACAATAGTTTGTTGTGTTTCCTCTTCATCATAGGTTTACAAATCACTATGTATATGGATTAAATTGTTGTTTTAGCCAAAAACAATATATTGGTGAAAAATGGAAGGCATCAAAAGTATCAATACTGCTAGGAGTCCTAAAACTCCAAGAAATCATCTCGGCTCCCCTACGTTTGAGCAACTTCTCCAAGGTAATTGAATGTGTGTCATTAGTCACATTGGCGGCTCGATGGACGGGACATTGGGTTGTGGCCTCCTGGTCTCCAAAATTTCCATACCATACATATAGAAAATTTATACATTTTACATTGTGTGTATAAACGAGTACGCAACCTTCCTAAATTTCAACCTTTAGAGTTAACTGAGTAATAATTGAAATTGGCCTCTTATCTCAAATTTTTGGGTCCACCACTTGTTAGTCATTATCTAGCATGGTAAATGAAACCCGTCGAGCAAGATTTTGATGTAGGAATTAAATAAAGATTAATGACAATAATTCATATCGTAGACGGTTAGAAAGCAATTGTCGTTAGAGGTTTAGGGGCCAAGGTGACAATTTAGGAATTTGGAGAAACGTTTTGAACAATACCGGAAAATTTGAAGTTCACACGTCGTGGCTCCTGCTTGTCCTACCTCAATCGTCAAATGGGCTCAACCTCGGCTAGTACCCCAAGCAAGTTGGAAAATCAAATTTCTAACTTGCTTTTTCAAGAACACAAGTTCATCTATGCTCTTGACGATCTTTTGAATAAAATTAAAAAAATTTCAATAAGTCCACCATGCGGCTACGTGAAAGATGAAAATACTATATATAAAACAAAAGGATTGACCAACACATTATCCGGTATGACTTGTTTACATGAGTCAGATTCTATAATGCAATATATTTTACCAAACAATTTCTTAAATTAATTTGTGAGTTCGCCCTTTGATACGTCGAATAGAGTCTCAAATGTGCTTGTCATAAATAGTTTACAAGCATGTACTCATTTCTTGTGGCGTTGTCACTAGCTAGACTCTTGATTTTGTTTTCCATGAAAAAAATGCCAACACGGCATTGTCCAAAACAATGAACTAAGCAAGCCATAACTATTCCGCAGGACCCTCATTGTCCAGTAGATGGGAGTATTTTTTGTTATTGTTTTTTATACGTCGTTAATCATGAATATAAATTGATTGCAGGAGATCATTCGAATTGGTCAGCAAGCTCGTCTCCACTAGCCAAAGAGCATGACCTAGAAGACGATCACCAACACAAGAAATCAGTTCTCACCAAAGTCAAGGAGAAGGCTAAGAAGCTCAAACACAGCCTCAGCAAAAAAAAGCATGGCCACGAGGATACCAGCTCATCATCTTCGCCCGTCGCCTTGGATGACGAGGAAGAGAACGACAAGGCCCCCGAGTACCTCGGAGCTCCAAGTAATTCACATCTTTACATTATCTTCATCATTATTCATGCAACTTTTTTTTAGTGAACAAATATATGTATTTGAGATTTTGCATGAATTTGAAAAATTAATTTTGCTTTAATCATGTTATGATATTAGCGTATGAGTCGGAGCAGGCACCAGAGGCTTGCAAAAAGGTCATAAGGCAACAACCCAGAGCAGTTCCAATAGTTTCCGAAAAGCACATTCTCACGAGCAGAGTTACTGCTGAGAACAAGAACCAGAAAGAAAATGATATCATGACCAAATACAAGATGAAAAAGGCTCAAATGAGCCAAAACAATGACACGATTTCAGAGACCAAGAAGGGTGATGTCTCTGGTGATGATGGAATGCAGAACTCTGAAAAGGGCGGACAAAAAACCTGGGACAAAGGTGCTTATTCAATTCCGAGGTGTTCTGTTTTCAAAATTTGTAAAGCAAATTTTTTTTCACTTTTTCATAACCAACAAAGAGATTTTTGGAAACAGGTGTTTCGGTGAAGGAGTATTTGATGCAAAAGTTTGAACCTGGGGAAAACGAAAAAGCTCTTTCTCAGGTGATTACAGAGGCAATTAGTCCAAGGAAAACTCCTGGTCGTGAGACGGGTGTGGTCGAGATGGTAAGAGAGGCCGTAAGTTCTCTACTTCGTAACGAGGGAACGGCCTCTCAACCTACAATCACTTCTTCATCACCTCCAATTCCTGTTTCTACCCAACCACAACAAGGTACTTCTTCAACTCTTTATATGTTTATTTCCTTTCAACCCCTAAAAATGCACCAATAATTTCTAAGAGAAGGTAAAATTAGTTTTACAAAATGCTAAGATCTGTATCTTCTTGAAGAGGAAAAACTAGAACCTTAGAAGCACTACCAGAGAAACAGTATACTAACATTCACATCAGCAGAAGTTTTCTTTTTTTTATGTGAGTGATTATGTTTACGAGAATTTCGTATGTCTCCTGCAGTTACCGAAGAAGAAAACCATGGAAGAATTCTTCAGACCAACTGAATTGGGAAAGCCAAGATCAAGAGCCGATAAAGAGGATAGTTTGTGGATTAACCTGCGTATTTTTATTTTTTTTCTTTTTCGTATGTTAGTTAATAAGTTAAACACAAAGATGGCAGTCACCTCACCGGAGGACAGTTCAGATTTTCTTTTTTCTTGTAACTAAATTCTAAGATTTAAAATGTACATTAAACTGTGTTTTCCTGAATTAAGATAGCATTTCAGGAATCAAAGTATATTATCCATGTAATTTATGGCCTCGAAAGCTCAAGGGTGTTTGAGTAAAAACAAAAATAAGCGTTATATGCTATTAGATCCGTGCATTTAGTGTGATACAAATAACTAGAGAAATATTTCTTTTGTTGTTAATTATCAGCAAAAGAGGTCTTTTGAGGTAGGGCTCTAAAAACAAGCCAGACCTATGTTAAGGGTGGCAAGATTGGTAGGAAAATAGATGGGTAAGGGATCAACTCCAGCCAAAATGCATCTTACTATTGATATGAATTGGAAAAAGAATACGAAGAAAGGATCACAAATCTGTTTCAATTTTTCTTTTTGGATAAAGGAAAACATTCAAGAAACGTCCCCAAGGCATACACAATCTAACACAAGGAGATAACTCCATTTATTTCTCATCAAGAAAACAATGTCGATGATGATGAAACGTGCAGAGACTATCACCCTTTCTAAAAGAGAACAGGAAAATATCAATGAACTAAGAATCCCCAATGCAAGTTACGGCCCGCTTACGTTTCCTGCCTTTTGGTTATGCTTACAAAATTTTAAATTTTAAACAAAAATACGTTTATTAGATGTGCTTCTAGTTTTTTTACCATAAAAAAATACACACGAATTTCCAAATCCCTATGGATTTCAATCCTCAAGTTTCCAAAAACAGGCCCTAAGATTTTCTTTTGCAGCTAGTTTCTTTTAAAATTGCAGTCTAAAGAAGTTAATACGGCAGATAATTTCTCACATATAACCCAAAAAAAAAAAAAAAACACAGTTCCGTTAGTTTTTGAAACTTTTTAAGTATTTTCTTTAGTTCAATAGTACAAAGCTTTTCAAGTAGCTCACCTTGGAAGAATTGTGCTGCTATTCTATAAAAAAAAACACAGCAACTTTGCACACATAAAATAGAACAACTAAGTACCAAAAGGTTTCGAAAGACATTACTTCTAGGCATAAACGTTTTAAGATCAGCCTGAGGATTAAAAAGAGGAAAAAAGGATCACTAAAACCAGTGAGAGAGCTATACTAAACTTGATCGGGGGAAATTGCCGATACCTCCATCAACACAGTAGAAAGTCCACCAGCTAGAGCAGCTTCGGTAAGTTCACCACGGGTAAAGGGTATGGCTGAAAGCCAAATTAATAAGGTTTTTAGATCGTATGTCCATATATCGATCCCCATGGCATTACCTGAGGTTCTGCAGAATAGGAGGTTAAACTTAGAAACCTAAATACATATCATGCAAGACCCCACAAAGGATGCTCGCATTTCGGACAACGTATTATATTAGCCAGCCAAACCTTAAAAAGATTTCCACTTATTTATGGCTTCCACATGAACTTAATTTCTGTGCGATGTGCTTACTAGTTTATAAGCATAGGGAAAATAAAGCTTTGTCACACCAAAGTTGAGGGCAGCCTGTATCGTATTAATTGTTGCTACATTTGTGAAGTTTGCCAAGAAAGAATCTCAGTTACATTGTAAGCAAAGGAATTTAGTACTTTTGTATGTACTGGCACTTACACGTGTACCCTGCACGTGTTTCATAAATTTAATTATTATTTAACAAAATATTTCATACTAATAAAAAAGAAAAAATTAAGAAATTATTTCAAATAATTTTTAATAAAAAGATGGAAGTGTAGTAATTATCATTTATCAAGATTTTAAGTATTCATCGTATAGAAATTCAGATGTACTTCCGTGAACTTGTGGCACTAATTTATACTCTTGGAAATTAATATGATATTTAAATATTTTTTTAAGTTTGTAGATATGTGAGCAATTTTAAACTATAATTCCTTAACTTTTGATATTTTTATGTTAAAATACTTAAGTTTTTTTAATGTGATAATTGTCAATTCAAAATTTTAAAAATACAATATTATCTCTTAAGTAAATATATGTAAGTTAAAAATAATTAATTTACCATCTCGAATATTATGAGTTTTGTGGAATTGATCGAGGCCCCGAGCCTGAGCGTCATGCGCAGCTAGCTACCAACCCTAATCCGACCGGACAACGCACACGTGTGTATGGTGCTGTCATTTTTATGTACATGTGATCTAGTATATTACATATCTTACAAGCATATGAGATTGTATATATACAATCCATGAGGACTTTAATTAGTTGATGTGAGATAATTCTCACCATTCTTTTTAAACACCTCAACCGTTTTATGGTTTTGATGATGTATATATATTGTATTGAATCTCGCATTATGAACTTTAAAAATCATCCAAGAACGAGAAAAAATATTATGTGTATCCCACATAAAATATAACTCAAAATTGGTAATTTTTATAAGCTTCAACATCGTAAATACACACGAAATTTCATAAATTTTTCCAACAGTAAGAACTAAAAGATGATGACAAATGTATTATAAGATTTCTGAACTAGATGTAATAATCAATAGTCATTTGGAACTGGTTTGTACCAGAGTAGTAATATAAGACCATGGCATAGGAGCCATCATTTGTTAAAAAAAAAACTTAAAATTACATATGTATGCTCAACATATGTTATTAATATGGTAGGTTTAGATAATGCTTATCAACTAGCAGTATTTGATTATTTACAATCATCATAAACTTAAGCTGATGGAGGAGGGTCTATGTTATTTGAGAGGTGTTAAATAGGGTGCTGGCCAAGCTCTTTCCAGTGAGGGCGCTTATTACCATGTGGTCGGAAGGTTGTCCAGATAAGCACTGGAAAAGTTTATGGTAGCTCACTCTATTGTGTGTTGCTACTTGCTTCATCTGGCCGGAGAAAAATAATCGAGCATTTGCGGGTCAAGAAATTTCAATTTTCATGCTAAAAAGCAACATTTTATTTTCTTAAATATATGGTTTTCCTTTTTACTTTTCAATAAGTCTAAACTTTCTATGCTTATTGGATGATGGGAATCTTCCAATTTATGCTATGCTCTGTTTGCAGGGAAATGTTTCTAAACCAATAGCTGAATGCTGCACTGATGAGAATCATAACTACCTCATCCTACTCTCGGACAATTTTGGGGAAGCTCATAATGCTCTCAGTTACCGATACTTCATAATTGAGCCTGCTGAAAATTGTACAAGGAAGGAAATAGATTTCGGAATATACTCGCTCTTCTCCTAAGGAGACGCCTTCAGGTTAGTGGCATGTTCCTTAGTTTCATTTCTTCATTCTCAATATTGCTGAAATGAGTTTTGTCATTAGTGCCCTTAGAAAA
>MKEJ01094639.1:0-10608 GCA_001753735.1 Embelia ribes
AAAATTGGTATAAAAGCATACATATATCCCATATGATCTCAAATAAAAAAATTTCGATTTAAAACATGCTCGAAAGCAATCCATAGCCCAACACTCGAAACTCGATAAGTCATGCATGACTATGAAAAATCTAAATGTAAGAATGCTTGAAATGCCAAAAAGAAAATTGAATGGCCCGACCACAATATAAATGGAACGAAGACTAATATGACCATAGTCATATTAGAACCAACGAAATAAATATAAAAATTCTAGGGACGTCACAATTATTAACCATTTTTATATCATTTTGTCCCCAATTGTCACCCATTTTGCCGTGAGTTTGGTGAGAGAAGGTGTGAAGCTCTTTTAACACCAAATTCTTGTGGTTTTAATATCACCTTGATTCGCCAATCCGATTTTGATAAAAGAAAAGTGGATATTATTCATCCTCGAAGCATAGAGATCATTTCTAAATAAGTTTTTCTATCCTTCTCATTCATTTGATTTGTCTTGATTTTCATGTCAGAATCATTTATTGAAATAAACCTGATTTTCTTATCCTCGTACTGTAAGGATCACTTTCACTATAGGTTTGTTTCATTCCGTCTTCATTTGATTGATCAAATCCCAAGCTTAAGGTTTGAGACTTTTTGACATGGGGTTTTGAGACATCAATTGACAAGAATTGAGATACGGTAGACCATACGCTCTAATTTAAACTTAAGTATTTGCCGTATGTGATCATGTTTGATACATTTTGATAGATGAAATTTGTTTCTGTAGTTTGTTAAGCCTTATAGGATACCGTAGTTAAATGTGAATTGATACGTTCATAGGTATTGATGATGACATAAATATAAAATGATTTATTAACTTGTGTAGTCTAATTCTCTTGTTATTCTAATAGTTTACTATTTCATGTTTATCATATCATGTTTATCATTATCATGTTTATTATGAGAAAAAAATGTAAATCACTTGAGTAATCGAGTATGGCATTTTCATTCATGAGTTGACTTGGTATCGTTCTCATTGAACTCATGATTTAAAAGTTGGAAACCAAGTGTGATTCCATATGTTGTCGGGCATTATATTGCTTTTTTTTAGAAAAAGAAATAATAAGACCTACAGCTTTACTGTGAAAGTCAGGAAACCTGCAGCAGGGATTTACCATTTATTCATCATAGTGTGGGTGGTGGATAACTGAAGGCTTTGCTTTCATCTCAGTATAGGTGGCAGAACCAAGCAGACGAGTGGCACAAAACTTTATAAAGTTATTGAGACAAGTCCAAAAATTGTGTTAAAGTTATTGCGGTAGCATATAGTAATGATATGCATTGCATACATGGGCAGTTTATTTAAATTTTTATATGTTCTATGCTCGTTCATGTTTATATACCTCCATGCTCGTACATGCTTTACATATTATTTAGCCTCTAGTTTATGTTCTAGTAGATCGTCTAATCATTACATTTTTTTCTATATCTCCTTTATTATATCTTGTTATGTAGGCCTGGAGGTGGATATCGAGCATCACTAGGTGATATGATGCTATGTTGTAGATATTTTTGTTTACTATGGTAGGTGTGGAGACGATGGAGACTATATTTTGATTTAATGCCTCTATATTTTGTTGTAGCAATTGCGTACTCTGATAGTGAAGATGTAATTGTTGTATTATAAGAGAAAGTATAAATATGTTTCTTTCTTTCATGAGACAGAAAATATATATACCTTCCGTTAGTACTCATTTTGACAAGAATACAACTTATGGTAGTGTATTAATAAACAAATAGTTTTACTATATTGTGTGTGTATATATTCTTTTTTTTTCTTTCGGCGTTGGCACTAGTCATTGCCCTTTCTTTCTAGAATAGGTTACTTTTCAGTACTAATGTGATTAATGTTGTAGACTGTGAGTAGTATCATCCTACAGTGGCGATTATATTGCGTTGATAAGATTGCATTAGAAATGTGTTTGCATTTTATTTTTTGTTCAATAAAATTTTTCTTCCTTTTTATTTTCAAAAAGGGAAACATATACTCATGTTCCTAGGTTTCTTGGGATTCGGAGCGCGACAGGTTGGTATCAGAGCTTAACCGGATTATGCAAACCCTATTAGCTTGCAGGTAGAGGTTTTCGTGTGGTCGTGCATGTAGACTGCATTAAGATTATTTGTTAGGACTGATTTGTTTCGTAGCTTAATGTGTGATAGTTATTGTGTATGCTATCATCATGTTATTGATTGTTCCTTCTTTCTCTTTCGTTGATGTGTAGATTTACTGTGGCACGAGAGCAAGGTAGTAGAGGCAAACATCGACAAGGAGGAAGAGAAACTAGTATGCGAGGAAGATATGGTCGTCTTGGAACTCGTATTAAGAAGGAAGAAGTGTCGCTTATGCGTACTTGTGCAAGGGAAGTAGAGATTCAAGAAGCGGAAAACATTCCTGACTTAGAGGATACGACTAGTGAAGATGTGAGCTTGGAGGAAGAGGATTCTTTACCTCAAGTTCCACTTGGGTATCCTCAATGGGGGCAGGAGGATCGACTTTGAGTTATGGAAGATATCCTTATGTGGATGGCAAGTAATTCTCAAGAAGAGAGTAGTGAGATAAGAGCCTGACGGCTCAGAAGCATTTCAAGCAAATGAATCTGCCTATCTTTAAAGGCCATCCAGAACCTATTGTAGCAGAGGAATGACTTGAAGGCTTGGAAAGTATTTTCGCATCACTCCAAATGGTGGATGATGATTTGAAAATGGCTACAGCTCCATTTTATTTGTAAGGAAAGGTAGCGAAATGGTGGAAGGATCAAGAAGAAGTGTTTGGCCAAGGTGATCTTACGTGGGCCACTTTTAAATATTTGTTCTTGGAATAATTCTTTCCCAATATGCACCGGGAAAGAAATCTTGAATCTTACTTAGGGGAGTATGGATAGTTTACCAGTTTGGCATGGTATACGCCCGATTTGGTTTCTATAGAGAAGTTGCACGTGAGGCAATTCGAGCAAGGTTTGTGCCCTTCGGTGCAAACACATGTGATGTCAAGTATGCATACTACTTTCAAGGAATGTGTTAGTATTGCGATAAAGGTGGAGTACAGCTTGGTGAACAAGCAATGCACAAATGCTTCAACTTTTTCTTGACCTTCTAGACAATTTGTTGTTTCACAGTTTGTTCAGGGTCCGAAAATGGGTTCACATGCTCGTGGGGGTCATTATGGTCATGGTGGAAATGGTAGATCCAATGTTAGAGGAGGTGGAAATAGTCTGAATGTTGGTAGAAGTAAGGACAAGAAAAGGTTGTGGGGTGACCTTTCTTCTTTTTTTTTCGCGGGTAGTCTCAACTTGCTCATTATGGTTCTAGTTCAACAGCAAGGAGTAATGGTTGTTTTAAGTGTGGTCGTCAGGGCCATATGCAGCATGAATTTTCATTTCCACCTATTTGTCAAAATTGTAGTACGGAAGGGCATGCTATAGCAAATTGTCCATTGACTGTTTATCACCCGTGTGGAAAGAAGGGACATATACAGGTACAGTATCCTGAAGGCTTTCATATACCAACTGTTCCGAGTGGTCATCCTCCATATTTTCCTTCGGAGGTAAATCCTAGGCCACTATATCCTGATTTTTCTTCTTCTACATCTCGTCAGAGTAGTGGTGGACAGTGTGGAGGTTATCGAGTGGCATTAGATGCGGTGGTTTTTAGCGAGTTTAGTCATCCCAGGCTCGGGTTTATACTATATCTCAAACTATTGATGCAGATGAGCCTTCTATTGTGAGAGGTATGATACCTTTCCTATCTACTTGGAAGCACGTGTTATTTGACACTGGTACTTCTCATTCTTTTATAAATGCATATTTTGCATGCATGTTAGAGCTACCTACGGAGTCATTAGAAGAACCTATGTTTGTAGATATGCCTGGAAAGCGTACTTTCTATATTGATGACGTATGTATAATTTGTGAGTTAATAATCACGCATCATACATTCGTATATGATTTCATTGTGTTTGGTATACGGGAGTTTGATATCATTATCGGTATTGACTGGTTAGCTCACTTTCATGCCGTTATTGATTGTGAAGGATGTAGGGTGTTGTTGATAACACCGATTGGAGTTAGTGTTTGTTGCCAGGGGGAGTGCGATCTTGTGCTTCCTTATTCTAGTTATTCTTTAACTAATTTATCCATGTCGTTGGCTAGTCTTTCTATCTCAGAGGAAGTGCATTCGAAAATTGATTCTTTCTTATTGTTAATAAGTTTCCTAATATTTTTCCGGATGATCTCATTGGCCTACCTCCAAAATAGGAAGTAGAGTTCTCCATTGATTTAGTTCTGGAACCAAACTGATTGGGATTGTGTTGTATCAATTAGCTCAAGTGAAGTTGAATAAGTTGTGGATTCAAATCTAGCATCTGAAAAGTAAGAGTTTTATTTAGTCGAGTACTTACCTTGGGGTGCTCTAGCTCTCTTTGTTCAGAAGAAAGACAGTTTGATACTATGTATATCAATGATTGTAAATTGAATCGCATGACGGTAAAGAATAAACATCATTTGCCTCAGATTGATGATTGTTCGATTAATTGTATGGTTCTCAATTCTTTTCCAAGATTGATCATCGTTTTGATTATTATCAGTTAAGGGAGGATGTAATGTCCCAGAAATTCGTATACTTTTTTCACAATTAAATAATATTGTTAATTATACTTAACGATATTATTTACATTCATCGTTGCATTTATAGTTGTAGATAGTATATGCCGTTCGTAGTTGCATATGCATTATCATAGTCGGGGATTATGACTCATCATGGAGATGCATTCATAATATAGCATCTATTTCATAGTCGGGGGATATATTTCGAGCTCGTAGGAATCCATTCGTAGAGGTGTCGGAAAGATGTTTGCCACTTCGACAGATTGGTACGGGGTTCGACCCAACCGGTCAGGTCACATGGGTTAAGAGGGAGCCGCCCCTTGTGGGGTGCAAGGCAGCGCCTTATTAGAAAATTTTCGTTGGTGGGTTGTTGGTTGAAATTCTATTTTGGCCAATGTGCCAGTACAATGAGAGTGGTGTACTGGTACACAGACCCCTTTATCAGATTGGAGCTCATTGAAGCAATCACACTAAAGGGTATACCGTTACACCAAGCTAGTGAGAAAGGATATTTGGATTCAAAACTCACTAGAAGTCGTTACACCAAGGGGTGTACCGATATACAATGGTGTACCGGTACACTAAGCTGGTGTACCGTTACATCAAAGATATGTGAAGGGGGACATGCTCACTGAAAACCGGAATACCAAGAGGTATACCGGTACATTGGTGTACCGATACACGAAACCAGTGTACCATTATACCCAGTTAGACGGAATAAAATCATGGACCCCATTTCTATTTCACTTTTAAAACACCTTTTTCCCCTTTTATTTTACTAATACCGAAAATAGAAGGATGAGAATGAGGGTATAGGTATTAAAAGCTCTAGACTTTACATCAATGATCCATCTATCTTGAAGGTTGATCTACAATTAAAAAGTAGATTTTTGGAGTTGTAGAAGCAAGAGGTTCGAAATCATTCGAGGTCCGTAACTAGATCAATCTCAAGGTGTAAGAAGACGACTTTGAGGGGAATCTTTTTAGACTTATTCGAGAGCTTTCAGGAGGCTTCGTAGGTACGGGTAAATTGTGAATAATAATCATATATAGAGAGTGGGTGTGTGTCATATCATACTCATGCACTTTTTCATAGGAATTATATTCGTAGATAATATTATGGATGATATTCGGTGATTACTGTTCGTAGTGGATTGTAGCATTTAAATTGCACAATCCTATACCCTAATATTATCGTATGGATATTTCAAGGTGTTATATGAATTATTTGCCAATAATAGAATATAACGTGATTGGAGATTATTATGGTGGCATTTGATATAAATTATTTCCCAATTATATCATAATATTTGTGGAAATTTATCGTGGAGATGATATGTGATTTTATTCATTTATCATAATATTTATGGCATTCTTAGTATTAATAATGTATCATTAACATTATTATCGTGGAGCATATCGTGGCATGATTATATGATTACACTCATTATATCATGATTCATAGTCGTGGGTTCGTAGTCGGAAGTATTTCATGATATTCGTTAACCTTTCATGATTAATTACATAGAACAATATAGTTGGTCTATTTCGTGAATTTCGTAGTTTTAAGAGGTTTTAGGCATGCCTATCGTAGAATAAAAGCATAGCCACTCGTGAAATCTGGAAGGCATGAATATCATGAATTTGTTGTTTCGATGTATTATTTTATGGCATATGCATAAATAGGAAATTAAGTCAATTTTCTTTTTGTTTTCGGAACACACAGTATCACTTTTATAAAAATTCGTGGAAGCAATTAAGGTTATACAATGTCACCGTAAAAGGTAGAAAACCAAATCTAGGATAAATCCATTGTTTGCATCACACTTGGTAGCGGAACAATGAAGGACAGGTCGCGTTGCACTCGGTAGCATATCTTAGCATTTTTGAGAACTCGTAGAGATACTAGTCCCACTTTTAGTCGTATCATGGTCGTCGTCGTAGTCGTAGTTGGAGTTATCATAGTTGTTGGTATCATGCACTCACTATATTACATGAGCATTCACATGATTACATTCGTAGCTTATACATGTTTACCTTACATGTTCTCGTGGATAGTATGATTTATTTACTTATTTCTATAGTTTGTCATACTTTATATTCATTGTAGCATATACATGTATCGAGACTCTATAGTCTTATATATCATTGTTTATTGGACATCTAACTCGTTTTCCTTTCTCCTTTTCCTATATCAATATATATATATATATTGCTATAGGTTCAAAGGCTAGGGACGAGCATGCATAACATTGACTCGGAGATGGCTAGTTACGTATTGTAGTCGTCGAGGCTATTGTACATGTTTATTTTTTATTTTTGTTAAGCATTTAGCTTGAGCTTTATTTTTGTAGTGTTGGCACTAGCCTTCCTACCATTTTATTTTCGTTGTGTATGTATACGTATTTTGGAGGTGGACTGCAGTTGTCATCATAGGTGTTATAGTATTATATTTTGGAGGTTGTACATAGATATCAGACTTTGTTGAATATGGGATCGTGGGAATATGTATTGGCTATGGACCTAATTTCATATTCATTTCGAGTTGTTTATTTATATTCTTTTATCACCATGTTACAATCAACTCATATCCCTGGGTTTTTCTATGAAGAAATTCTGGGTGTGACATAAACTACCCCCAAACCCAGGAGATAGGGGAATTTAATTTCACTTTAAAAAAATAATGTGGTGGGTGAAGGGGAATTGATTTAAAGCTTATATAACTAAGAATAAAAATATCAAGTATAGGTTAGATATGCATGGTAGGCCCTATGATAATTACTATATAATATATGTATCTTATTGGGTGCAGATTTATGTGGCGTATGGGGTAGTATGATGTATGCTTTGCATGTTAACTCTATGAATAAGAAATTACATGCAAAGAAGTGATGTGTGTTGTAAGTATTTGGTAATAAGTGCGATAATGTTGCGTATCGCAAAGTGTTTGTATGAGTAATAATTATTAGGAAACATGTTGTGACATTTTTTAGAAATATGTGGCAAGTTTATGAAATTAGGGTTGTGACGGGTCATTCTTTTGAAAAGTAAATTTATGCAAATAAACTATGGGCCATGTGGACCATTTTCTAAAGTCATGCATTTATGGAAAAATATATTGGAGTGAGAGAAAACCCCCTATTTAAGTTCAGTTTTGGTCCCATGTGAGACTCAAGGTATGGAGCAACACCCATTAAAATCTTGTTGCATAAAGTTTCGGCGTATATTTCTTGAGTTTGATATTTGTGTTTCCCAACATAATATTACACCCGGGATAAATAATGTGTAAGGATGTGGTTGTAATGAATTATGTGTTTACTTTGGCTAGTACAACATTATATGGAAGATGATGCAAGAGGTGTTGTTTTTCTTTATACTTTAATTAATATAGTGAATACTATTTGTTAGCTAATCCCATCTGCCTTTGGTTTATCAAGATAGGATCATGCAGTCGTATAAGAAGTCCGGGTGGAGTAATAGATGAGACAACTCCTTCTCTAAGCTTAAGTCGCATATGCAAGTCTATTTTTTGAAAATGTCGTAAAGTTGTATGTTTTGTAACTCATTGAACCAATTTTATTTAATGATTTTTTTATAACTAGGCTCATACTTTTGCAATATTCCATATTGAAATTTTATGTTTACTTTTATTTTTATTATGTTACATTATGCATGATAATAAGTGGGCATTGTGGATAGTTTTGGCTGCGACCACGTATCAAATTATATAATATTTTCTAAAATATCATGTACCTGGGGTACTTGGATTTCTAGGGCATGACAAAATGCTACAAAAATCTAATACAATTCTAAACCATTCTCATCAAATCCCAAAACTAGGTAGTTTAAATGATATATACCATCTTATAAAAATTGGGATAGAAAAACAAACTACAAAGAGGTAAATTAAATACCTCCAAATTATGAAATTCATATTTACTTTTTAGCACTATAACACTTTATGAGAATTGCAATAAATCATTTTAAAAGTATCAAAAATTGGATCTTTTTTTATAAGCTCCAAATTAATATATCTTTCTAGAAATTTATCACAATCTCATATATCTCCCCAATTAAAACATACGCTTTTATTTATTAAAGTTAACCAAAACTAGTTGATAGCACAAAATTTGTAAGGCCCAGTAAAATATATGGCCTGCAACCGTAATATTGGAAGTTATATTACTAAAAACCAATTCATCTATTTCAAATTTACGTTCTTTTTTCATAGAGAAGAGAGAGAGAAGGTGAAATGGTTGTAGAGCAAAACTCATTGGATCCTATAATAGAGTCGCTCCACTTGACGATTTAATGGCAAATTTATGTTTCTTTCGTCATTCTCTTCATCGTGAGGTAAGATTTGTTCCAAAACTCTTTCGTATCTGTTGTATTCGTTGAACCCTAATTAATCCAAGATGCGTCTAATGATTAATTGGGACTTGATTGATTAATTGACCATGAATTATTGATCAATTATTTTATATGTTTTGTTGTTTTGTTGGTGTATCTTCGGGTGGTAGTGTTTAGAGCTTTTTCTTTGAGTTTTCCAAGGGAGCTTTTACAAATTCATATAAGGTAGGTTGTTGATTAAAATTCAATTTTAAGGAAAATTTATGACTGAGTTGGTTGATCTTCATTGTTAAGATAATAATTAGAATTGTATGCTAAATTGTCAGATTTTGGAATTGAAATTCATGGAATGAACATGTTTGGGTCGAGGGTAATCTGGTCTAAACGAAAAGGTGTTTGGTCCAGAAGAGAGGCATTTTCATCCAGATGAAATACCATATCATCCGGATGAGATGTGACTATTTTTGGAAAAGCATTGTTTTCGCTTGTTAAACTTAAATAAATCCTTTAATGGTTAATAAATAGTGGAGTATTGGGTGACGTATCGTTTCGTAGTTGGAAAATGATTTTTATATGTATGTAAATGAAATTAAACATATCGTAAGTAATTAAATGATAAGATCGATGTAGAATTTGATTGTCGTTGGCCTTGGGAGTACGTTGTTCCACGGTTTGATTGATTGTCCTTAGCCATGGGAAGACATTTATTTCGTAGTTTGTCGTACGATACCTAATCATCTAGCATTACGTATCGATTTTGGTGGTTAGTACTAACCTTGATCGAGTTTTATAGGAACTCAGGATAGGGAGGGCTATCTACAAGCCTTTATGTGTAAAGTCTCGAAAATTCTATTTTTTTGAGTTGTCAGTTGTGTCGGACGTGTTGATGCTTTATATTTCATGTCGGTTGATGTATATGATTATTTGATCGTCGTTGCAGGACATGCATGTAAGAATAATAAGTTTACACTTGTACTGCTTCTTGTTGCTTTGTTAATTCTTTAGAATTGAATTTATGTATGGCTCATACCTCTTTTGTTGCATTTTGTATTATTTTTCTTATAAAAAGCCAAGTAGAGCTAAGTATATTGGAGGACGTGGAAACCAAGTTTAGGTTGAAGTTAAAGCTCACTCAGGGGTCGATGTCTTTCGTTGTTTCTTTATGTTTCATGGACTTAAGCAGGCCATTAGTCATATTTGCTTTCTTTGTCGTATTACTTTTATGTTGGAAAAGGGCTAAAAACATGATACTAAAGCCTGTTTAGATCTTTTTATATTATAGTCGTGTCGATGATGCAGACGGTTTAATTTGTTAATTTTATTCTACTCATTGAATAATTTGTTTTAAATAATGGGTTGTGAATTGCTTGATATTGTGGGTTGGTTGAAAGTAGCGTACTCGGGATATGTCGAAATTCCGGGAAGTTACAAAATTTAATTGGGAGATAGTCAAGTTTTTCTCGCTTCCCCAAACTAATTTTTGCCACAACAACATTGATACACTATAGCATAAACCACGTCATCGTGACGTGATCTATTATCTGTCGATAATTTAGACATCAAAAGTCTGGACCCTATCCTTTTAATTTTCTTCACTATTCTAATATATATATATATAT
>MKEJ01094644.1:0-10207 GCA_001753735.1 Embelia ribes
GGGGGGGGGGGGGGGGGTTTTTTTTTTTTTTTGTATTTCACATATTTATTTTGAGGGTTGCATCCCTAAAATAAATATATTTCTTTCTGTGATTGAAACCGTATCTCTCATATAGTGAAATACTCATGGCTTGGGCGCCCCTGAACGTACTCATATTTACGAACCGGGTCAACAAATCTTCGTGTGTTCATTGTTTCCAGTTCTTTGATTTTTCTTATTAGCATATAATTTCGTAAGATTTTGTAGTTGTCGGGCCAATTTTGGATTCTTGGGATGGATATGGGTATTTGTAAATCTAATTTTTGAAGGTTAGTAGCCTTCAAAATTTAGCAGTAAATGCTGGTCATCTGTTCCTATAAGACCCTGTTGGATTGACCTGTTTCTGAAAGCTGTAATCAATCTCTGTCTACTCCCTTACTGATGTGCTTATCGTCCTTTGTATCTGACACTTGTGTTTATTGGAGCTAGTATTTGCTAAATATCCTGTTCAGCGATTTGTCTACTTAGTTCTGGTCATCTGTGCATCTGTTCTATTTAAAGGCATTTCACCAAAATCAGCCAATTTTATTTGGTTTATAGAGGTTTTAATGGGTTAAATTTCAGGTTTTTGAAAGCAAGGAAGTTTGATATAGAAAAAGCAAAACACATGTGGGCTGACATGATTCAGTGGAGGAAAGATTTTGGTACCGACACTATTATAGAGGTAATCTATTAAGTACTTGAAATTAATTTGTTGTTTGGGCACTACTCATGGTTTTTACTTATATGACCTCTTCTTTGATTCATGACGTCTTTTTCAGGATTTTGAGTTCATCGAATTAAATGAAGTGTTAAAGTATTATCCTCATGGTTATCATGGAGTGGATAAGGAGGGCAGACCTGTCTATATTGAAAGATTGGGCAAAGTCGATCCAACTAAACTTATGCAAGTTACTACAATGGATCGGTATATAAAATATCATGTCAGGGAGTTTGAGAAGGCCTTTGCAACGAAGTTTCCAGCTTGTACAATTGCTGCGAAAAGGCATATAGATTCAAGTACAACAATTTTAGATGTTCAAGGCGTGGTATGTTGTCTCTGTGTTTTTTTGACTAGGATGGGCTGAGAAAACACATTGTAATAATAATAATCTAAAAATGTTGGTTGATCTTTCTTCTTATATACATAATTTTTGTTTCTTACAGGGTTTGAAAAACTTTACAAAGAGTGCTCGTGACCTTATTTTGCGGCTCCAGAAGATAGATGGTGACAATTACCCTGAAGTAAACTTTGTTCTTTTCCTTGATTGTGTATGTTGTGTTTAATCGGTTCATTTTATATCTGCAACTGATTTTGACTTGGATATCGGTCTTCTGCCTTTCTCATTATTTCAGACTCTCCACCAAATGTTTATCATTAATGCTGGTCCTGGTTTTAGGCTGCTGTGGAATACGATGAAGAGTTTTCTAGATCCCAAAACAACTTCCAAGATCCATGTATGCCCATGTTTTTTAGCTCTATTGTTCATACAGATATTAACGTCAGCATACAGCTTAACGGCTCTTTGTACATAATTTTTTTGGTTTGGAAAATCTACTCAGGTTCTAGGTAACAAGTATCAGAGCAAGTTACTTGAGATCATTGACACTGGGTAATGGGGTTTTCTCCTGTTGACATTTTTATTCAAAACCTTTGTTGGAATTGTTTATTGAATTCCTATTTGTAGTTCTCAATTAAAACTATCTCTTCTTACTTTAATGGAGTGAATTTTGTGCTTAGAGCAGTGAGTTGCCAGAATTCTTGGGGGGCAGCTGTACCTGTGCTGATGAAGGGGGCTGCCTTCGTTCTGATAAAGGGCCATGGAAAAACCCTGAGATATTGAAGGTCTGTACACGCCTTGGGATGAGTTAATGCAATAATGTTGTACATACTAGTTTAAAAAATTGCATCAGCATGGTGTTACGTACGCATTGTAGAGAAACTAATGCTTGTGCATGGTGATTGCAGATAGTTGCTAGTTGTGAAGGACGTCGTGCTAAACAAGTAGTTAAAGTCCTTAACAGTGAAGGAAAAGTGGTGGCTTATGCTAAGCCCAATTACCCAGGGGTAAGACTGTCTTTTGTGATTTCAGTTTGTGGTCTTAATTGGTTTTTCCATATAAGGATGCAAGGAAAGTTGTGCATTTTATTATGTCTTGGCATTTTTTTTGGGCAGATAAAAGGTAGTGATACTTCTACAGCTGAGTCTGGATCTGAAGCAGAAGATATTGTTTCCCCAAAAGCGATGGGGAGTTATTCACAGCTTCGGTTGACTCCGGTTCGTGAAGAAGTAGGTTCTTGACTTCCACTTGGCAATGGCCATGTCTGTGAATTTTTAAGTTTTTAACTTTAGTTGCTGCTATTTATCTGACTGCTCTTTTGAAAAACAGGCGAAGGTTATTGGAAAGGGAAGCCATGCTGGTAGTTTCTCAGGGTATGATGAATGTGTTCCCATGGTTGACAAGGCAGTTGATGCTGTTTGGAATAGGCAAGCATCTCCTCCGAAGACTAGTGTTTCCAAAGGTTTGTTTATAGCTGTTAATGTGATTTCTGTTCTTAAATTTCTCATGCTAACGCAAAAAAAAGAACTGCTCTGTCTAGGGACTTGTATATATGTTTATCTAATTTTTCCTTTNNNGGTTACATCGCCTTTCTTGCCAGAATAAAGTTTAAGGTTTACGTCAAATCATGTTCAGCATGGTGACTGTATGAAGACATTTCAATTTCATTATTTGTTTTAGGTCCACCCTTAGACTTGCATAAGCTAAAATATGTCTCATAAACTTACTAAATTTTCATAGAATTTATTGGTTTTTATTTTTCACTATAACTATTACATCCAATTTCACGTCAGCCCTAAATATTTCTAATTTTGCCAATCAAGCTTCCTCTTCTAAATCTGTTGCAATCTATTTCTTTAAAGGAATTGAGATACATCGAGGTGAAATCACTTCTTCCTCCCCCCCCAACAGGAACACACAGGACCATGACATATTGAAAAAGTTTAAGGGCTTGGTTACTAGATCTAAAAAGTGAGATGGTGAAATTCAGGCTACTAAATGTAACCAAGCTTTTATTTGAATACCTATTTCTTTTGAAATAATAGTTTTTCCAATTGTCAGTCATTAGATTACTTTTGTTGCTTTCCTGAGGTCTTAAGAGTTATAGGTTTATAGTGATTTAACTTGAATTTCCAATGCAGGGATACTTGCTGTACCTGATGCTCAAAAGATGCCCAAAGGATTTCAGGCTCGAATATTGGCAGTTTTCATGGCCTTCTTCATGGCCCTTTTAACTCTCTTCCAATCACTAGCTTTTCTTGTAAACAAGAAATTACCAGTCACTTCTTCGGACCCAGAACTGTCCTTGGATGCTGTAACCAAGGAGGAGTTCAGGTCCCCTTCCCCTACTCGATCATTTACAGAATCTGAAGTGCTTTCCACTGTTCTTAAAAGACTTGGCGAGCTTGAAGAAAGGGTGGACACACTTCAATCAAAGCCCTCAGAGATGCCTTATGAGAAAGAGGAACTGCTTAATGCAGCTGTTTGTCGTGTGGATGCTCTAGAAGCCGAGTTAATTGCTACGAAGAAGGTATAAACTATATAGCATAATAATGTGAATTGCCAACATAATGAAAAAATCATATAAAACATTTATTAGGATAACTTTCTGAGTGATACATTTTCTCAATGGAAAAATGTTACGATGAACGAAATGTTTTTCACTTATTCACATTGGTTTGTCTAATGGATTCTCTAATGTAGTAAGTGCCTTTAGTTGAAGATAGGTGAGGGGATTATTAGTTATTACTATGTTTATTTGTTGACAAACATTTGGGAACATTAGTTTTGTAGTCTTGCAAACAGCTAAAACTGTTCTATTCCCATTTTTTCATTTAAGTTTCTTCTTTTGATATTCCGCCTTAATATCTTCACAAATTCAAAACAAAATTAAAGTAGCGTGAGAGGTTTTCCTAGGTGAAATTGAAAAATAGGTAGTCTTGATTGCTAGTCCTTCGGAATGATACAAGGTTCTGGTTGTCCCACTTGGAAGGCGGTGGGGATCTGCATTGCTTTTGCATTAGTCTTCACTTTTTTTTATTATATATATATATATATGTATATATATTCTTAAATATTTTTTCTTGTATGACTTGCCTTTTAGTTCTAGTATGGCGTCGATTAGCAAGTCTTATATAAATGCACAATTGAAGAATTATTTCTTTTTGATGTCTTTGAAAGGCGAATGAATTGACAACTGCTTCCTTCCAAACAGGCTTTGCATGAGGCTTTGATGAGGCAAGAGGAATTGCTTGCTTACATTGACAGTCAAGCAGAAGCAAGGCTGCGGGTGAGTTTCATCTTCCTTAATTCCTTGCATTGATTGTCAAGAATAAGAAATGCTTGCTTACAGGCTCCAGAATGCCTTGTATTCAGATTTCCCCCCTCTTTTTTCCCTCTGAAATGTTCGATATTTGTATGTGAAAATTACACATGCTGTCCTAAGCTGTCATGCCATACACAAACTATTGATTTTACCACTTCACTTGCTAAAGTAAATCAATCACGGTCTACTTTACTCTGAACCGCAGCTTCTTAGCATGTTGCCATTACCAATTGACCAACTCTAGAAAATTTCAAGTGGTCATCTTAATGTCAGAGCTGTGAAGGTATGTGGCTGCATTGGGATGGATATATAGTTTCAGAAGTTTTAGTTAATAAACAAAAGAGTGCAACTTCTCTTAAGTTGTGATCGATAATGTGCTTCAGTTGTCGTACTCCGTTGTTTTCTTGAAAAGCATTCTTCCAAGGCTCATGAAATGATGGAAAAGCACTCATTTTGCTGATATATGATTCTAAATTTATGTTGAACAGAAGAAAAAGTTTTGCTGGTATTAAGGATGTCGGAAGCTCGGGAAGAAGGGTTATAGGTCCGATGTAACATGTGTTTGTGCTCAAAACCAGCAAATTTGCTCATGCTAGCTTTGCCGGTTATGTTCTATATATCTCCGGCAAAGGAGAGGGGGGAGCAAGATTGTTGTGAGAGCGTTGGTTCCTTGTTTATTTCGATTTGATTAAACAGTTAATCTTTTGTTCAAGCTATAAACTGCATTAAAGATGAGTGTGGGTTTGAGTTTGTAATAGAACGGGATTTTGTGTGCAGTCTAATTTGCCAATTGCGGAATTGTATTATACATTAGCGTGCATGAATCTTTGCAGTTTTGGAGAAAATATTATTATTATTATTATTATTATTATTATTATTTTGTGAAAGAGAACCCTTTTTTACTGAATTATAAATCGCAGGCTGCAATTTCACGAAGTTGTAGACATCTGCAATTGTACACAAATGTTACTTCTGTTTTTCATAATCAGTTTGAAAAACATTAGTCTATTTTATTTAGTATATTACACATATTAGTTTACACTCTTGAGGATTCATGTAGGTCAATTAAATTTACATTTATTTCAACACAAGGATAGGAGAAAATTAAGAATGTGTTTTGTTGGCAGCTTTTCCCGGTAACCATTTTCGATGCAAAAATTTTGGATGAGTAGTTTTTGGTATTTTGGAATTAGCAGCTTCTTTTTCACGAAAATCATTTTCGATTCATAAATTTTTCATTTCTCGTATTTGTGCTAGAAATTTGCTTCCAACAAATTTATTTTGCTACTAAGAGACTTGCATGATAAGAAATAAATCATATTTAATTAATTTTTTATAATACCAATCTATTTATAATATTACTAAAATTATTTTATTTTAAATATCCAAAAATATCTTTGTAATTAAACGATTTTTGAATATATCTAGAAAATGAGTCATATATATGACCATTTCCTTAATTATTAATAATATAATTAATCGTCGTTTGCTCCCGGGGGGGTATATTTTTAAGGATTGTAGACTTGCAGAGTTGTAGTTACTTTTATTTTACAAATTGAACAACACGTGTAATACACGTTATAGGTAATAAATAATAAGTTAAATTGAGTATCATTCTTAGTTTTGAGTGGTAATCCATAAAGTCAAATGAAAAATGTTTGTTTTTAAGTTATGACTTATATTCGTTATAGGTTAACTCGAACAATGTAAACATGTTCATTTGTCAGACAAAATAATATTTGTGACATACAATTTGCTTTGATATTTTCATTTTTTCACTATCTTTTCTTTTATATACTGGTTCTTTTTATATGTTAAAATTTACTAAGTACTAAACTTAACTTGAAAGATAGCCCTTTAAAACATTGAAAAATTTATTCTTTTTATGAGACGTAATCAATATTAGTTTTCTTTTTTGACAAGTTTGCAAAATGATACCCTTATATGATTGAAATTATTTTTCACAAACGTGATGCTATAACAAATTTGGAGCCAAGTATTATTTTCTTCAATTTTTTCAGAGATGTAATCAAAGTTTTATTTCATGTGAAGCATTACATTCATTTGATACATAATTAGGTTATCAAAATGAATGAAAAAATAGAGAAGAAAAGAATATATAATTTATTTTTTTAAGATGCACACTATACAAAGTAAGTGAAGTTAGCATTATTTAAAGGAATAAATGAGCATTTTGTAACCTTATCAAAGCCTTACAAATGTTACCAAATATTTGTTGGTCCATTGCAAAGATGATAGGTTTTGAATTCTATAGATTGCACTTTCAATGCTCTTTTGTAAGAATAAAAAGTCTGATTTACTAACTAATCCAAGCCTAGAATAAAAATGTTATTATAGAAATACATATTTAGGGCTTCATCCAATATTCACTACGCTGATCGATAATCGGTTTAAAATATCTTTCAATTATTTTCATACCACTATGAAAAGCTTATTTTGCAATGTAAAAAGAACTGAAGAAAATTATATATACATATTTTAGCCACGAGTAATTAACTTATTAGATATCTATCTTTGAGGATTAAAAATTTATCCTTTAAGTTATTATTCAATACAAAGATTAGAACCCCTCTTTAAGTTATACGATTAAACAAAACAGTGAATCAAGGTATCAATGCCAACTCCCTATCACAAAATTTTACCAATGACGTCATTAAAAATACGTATATTCTTATATTTGAGTTCTATTTTCAATTAAAATAATTCAAAGATGATCATTTTAAGTTTTACTGATGAATTCAAAGATAAATTAGAAAGTATGAATAAACACACAATATAGTATTTATCATTAACACATATATATAGACTCAAACGTAATGGACAAACATAACAATATAACAAATGAAAATAAGATATATCAATGACTTCAATGAAAACCAATAAGATATTCAAATTCTAATCAATTGGTTCGTTAGTATCACCAATTAGTTAGTAAGAAAATCTAAATAGAAAACAACTATACGAAGATGCATGCAAACATATCTTAAAAATAAATGTCTAAATTAAGCTCTAGATAATAACAAATATTTAGGAGCACTTTAGCATAAGTAATTCCGATAGATTCTTCACCATTTTTACACAATCCTTAATCGGGGTACATAATAGAGGTACAATATAACGAAAATCGAAAAAGGGAGATAATAATCATAAAGAGGACAACAAATATGAAAGGTCACATTTGGGTTTAGGGAATGTGATATATTAGAGATTATAAAGAAAGAGGAGTTACAAATTAATTTTAGTGGCCAAATACTTTAATAATTTTTAATGTAAATTTAAAACCAAAATACTCAACTGTTTCATGGCTCATCATATTCCAAATTTCCAATTACTTTCGTATACATGATAGAATGATAGAAGTTATGTATTAATTTATACATTTTGAAGGAGTTAATCTTAAAAAATTGAAAGTACTTTATTACCCTTCATTAATTTATCGTGCATGCCTTATTGTGTAAGATTTAGGAGTTCAATTATCTTTTTAAGTAGGAAAGATTAATGATATAATTAATGAAAATTAATGGTAATGATTTCTTTCATTGTGTAAGATTTATACATATCTTTTTATATACTGTGATTGGCTAAAAAGGAATGACGTGGAGTTTTACCCCAAACTTCTATTTGGTCCTTGTAATTTCAATTGAAATACTTGTTGTCTCCAAGTTTTAAACAATTGATATATTTGATCCTTATTGTAGGCTTAACTTCCTTCTAACAGATTGAGAATCATTTCAAGTGATCAATATGTAACTTATTTAGAAGTAACGTAGTCTATTTTAAGATGTTATAATTTTAAAATTTCTCCTACTTGATGCATTTTAGGTTTGTCATTATGAGAGAGAACTAACAGAAAGGGAAATCATCAGAAATACCCCCGAGGTTTGATCTCTTGTTAATTTAGTCTCAAAGTTTTAATTTTATCACTTTCACCCATAAGGTTTAGCTGTCAATTTAGTCCTTCTGCCACATTTTAGATCATCTTGTCTTTTTATTTCAATTTCAATATATGATGATTGTATTTCTTATCCATAGAATTGATGATACACCAAAGGAACAATTTGAATAGAAAAAATCATATTTTGTTGAATTACAAGATTAAATATTTTAAAAAGTAATTTTTTTATTAAATAATAATGCACTTTTTCCAATATATTAATTCGTTATTAATATCCATCAATTACTTTAATTTTATGAAAAATATTACTTGCTGAATTTAATTGGTCTTATCTCTTAATACTCACTTTTTAAAGTTAAATAAATTCACCATATTAACTAAAATAGGTGGCATTTTGATGGGAATAGAGGATATAACACCAAAAAGGTTAAATGCTATTTACTAGTTACTTATTTTTTTCTTATTGAAAATAAACAGATTTACAAGTAAGTGGCGAATAGGCCAGTCATACTCCATGGAAGAAAATCACTAATTTTGAAACTCGTTCCTTTTATTTTATAATATTTTCAATTAATTAATTAATTTATAATTTAATATTATATAATATGATGATATTATTTACTTATACTACTTATTAGTATACATATATAACAAATACATATATTTTTCTATAGTCAAATTTATTTTCATCTAACTATATAAGGTCCAAATTTGGCAAAAGGACTAAATTAATAGACTTAATGAAATCTCAATAGTGAAATTAATAAAAAATGAAACTTCTGGACTAAATCAATAAATAGTCAAACATTGAAGGTGTTTTTGATAATTTCATACCACAAACTACCAAAAATGTCAATTTTCTTAAACTTTAGTGACCTAACCTGTCTTGTTTTTAAAAATTTTTGGACCCTTATTATTTTAATTGAAATTAAAGGTACAAAATAAAATTTTGTTCAGAGTTATAGGGTCATTAGTAAAATTTTGGACCATTATTATAAGGGTCAATTCGAAACCCATAAAAGCCCAAACCTTTGCCTCCACAAACTACCTATTTGAGGTTCTAATGTAGTAGAATATAAGATAATAAAGAAAAAAAAAAAAAAGATTTAGCTGTTGGAATGGTTAATTTGCTGCCAGTTTAATTTTCTAACTAGTGGAAAATAGTTTTTACTTTCCTTCATATGGTATTATGATTTTTTATTTGTTAGGATTATTGCCTTTACAAAGTGGCTTGGTAATGTAATTTACTTCTACATCAATAAGACTTTACAATCTCATTATATAAATTTATCATAATATGTGTGCATTAGGGCACCTAACAACTTCTAAGGCAAAGATTCTTAACATGAAACTAATTTCTTTTACCCTGTACTTATTGCTTGTAAATTTTGTAGATGCATCTGGTAAAACCTATAAGAAAGTGTATATACTTTTATTCGGAGTAGCGAAAGTAACAAAATAGTAGGGTTAGAAGTATATTCAATCTATTCTTGAGGAAAGTTTAAAAGCCACCAAACAAGCCTTTGTTTTACCCTACAGTGATCGGAACTTGCTTCGTCGTAACTTGGAGTTTTTAAATCCATAGTGATTTTTGTTTGCTATGTGAATCGATAAGTGATATAGCTTTAGTTATTGTATGCCTTTCTTGGACTGTTTATGCCTTTATGGGGTCTTGAAAATTTGGGGCAGATTGATGATATAAAAATGTTAAACGTATTATGTAGCTGATGTATTGAGCGATGTTCAACTCTTGAATATTATTAGACTTTTCAATATATGCTTTGTTGAAATTATTTGATTTCTTGATTAGGGCTTGCGATAGCTCCTCTTCAGCTCATATGTTGTTTAGCTTAAGTAGGTATGAGCATTCACATTGGTGTTTCTAAA
>MKEJ01094649.1:0-14882 GCA_001753735.1 Embelia ribes
TTTTTTTTCACCTAAAAAAAATTATTTTTGTATAGGGAGGAGAAAAATTACGGTGAAACTAATCTATGATCATATAAGCATGGGAGTCCGCATTTGGGGTATCGGTACGATATATGTGTTGTTTTGTGAAACCACATAAATAGACAATAAGATTTTATTACAGAGATTTAATTTGAACCGTATCGGATAGATACAATCGGCATATATATTTTTTTTCTCAGCTCCTTAAATCTTGAGTTTTTAGGCTTTTGTTTCTTCATTTCCATGTGTTATGGATTTTAATTTGTGACTTTGCCTAAAATAGATTATTTCTTCATACACAGAAGAAAATCTTACAGGTCTTATAAAAGAAAATAAACAATCAAAAGAAATATATGCCATCAGACACAAATTTTGCGATTCGATGCTGCCTCTGCAACGATGTTAAATTAAAAACTTGCGAATCCATTCCATTATTCAATATTAATAGTTATTTTCCTCAGACTGTGACAGTTTTTTTTTTTTTTTTTTATCATTATTCAATTGAACTTTATATTAAAAAGCAAGATCAAGTGTTTGGTGTAGGATTAATCTAACTTACATTACATTCTTTTTCTTTTTCCTTTTTCCTTTTTCTGTGCTTGTATGCATTACTTCATGCAAAAACCACAATTATTTAAAAATAATGAACTTTATATTAAAGTAAGATCAAGTGCCTAGTGTATGTTTTTTCTCATACACGGGTTAATTTAGAAAATAATGAAACACTGTACAACTTACTAAAAAGAAATGTTTCCATTAAATTAAAATTGATTTTACAAAAGAGTGAAATATTTCAAAACCACATAATAATTATTTAAAAATGGAAAATATATTAGACTTAATTTAATGTCATACTCAGCCCTGATTATGAACATGGGTGATATGAATCATGTCGTCAATCCGTACATTACCTCTCTCTCCTCTCTCCTTCCTCAACAAAACACAAGTTTATTTATTTATTTATCACTTACAAGGAATCCTTTAGCTTAATCAA
Organism: Embelia ribes; assembly: GCA_001753735.1. Taxonomy (NCBI): domain Eukaryota; kingdom Viridiplantae; phylum Streptophyta; class Magnoliopsida; order Ericales; family Primulaceae; genus Embelia; species Embelia ribes. The sequence goes on from MKEJ01094649.1 coordinate 1,016, forward strand.
ACAAATAATTTCGCTGATTAAATTGAGAACATGTTTTTTGTTTGTCTATATCAGGTGGCTGACACTATAATTATTGTTAGCTTTCAAAAATATGTAATGTTTACTATTAGGAACTTCCTCACATAGGTATGTCTATATATATATATATACAGTAAGAGATAGAGAAGACATCACGTGTATATATATGGAAAACCTAAGTTGTAACAAGACTTCTCTTTCTTGGAAGTGTGAGGGAAATTTCAAGTTTGAGCAAATGACAAATAATTTACCATACAATTAAAATCATGTCCATAATCTTACAGATTAATCCCAGCTGTCCAGTTTCAAAACCCACGTGCTCCAATTATGCAGTTTCTACAGTTTCACTCCGAAAATTGGATAAAAAAAATAAAGGGTCAGATTTAAAGAAATTTTTTCTTTTAATTTTGTACGGAATCTATTATTTAAATTTTTGCCTTAATTTATTTTATTTGACAACCCCGAGGTGGACTGCACAGTCCCTTGTGGACTCAAGGCCACCGCCGTGCTGTCTATCAACATGCATTTAGCATGGTCCCATAAAATGACAGTTGAATATGAAATTTCCGAGTCCAACTCTTTTTCCAGTAGAAAATGATAACAATTAGAAAACTTTTTGTAGAATAAAATCAGTTACTTGTTAATATAAAACGATAAGGTTGTAGTACCCCAAAAGAAATAAATCGATGTTTTTAAGGAAAGGATTGCCTAGGTGAGAGGTGTTTTCCTTGAAATCTGTGTTGCCTTGAGACAAGGCAGGAGACGAGGCAGTGCCAAATTGATCTAAAGAACACCTTCCGAACGTTCAAGACATCGACCTAGTATTCTCATATTGTCTATATTGTTTCATAATAAGGATATTAAATCTCATTGAAACTACGGTATTATCCAGCAGTGGTGTTGGGCAGTCCATGCCTAGTACATCTAAGTCATTGATTTTAGAATTAACGACTGGGATTAAACGTGTAGGTCCCACACAAAATTTAAATTTAAAAAAAATTATATATTCTCAATCTTTAATTTTAAAATAAACAGTCGATGGGCTGCACATCGCACTGCCAAGCAATCCCCTTGATCCAGTCTCATTTTAATACCCTTTGGTTAGGTATATCAGGATGTGACCACCCCTCCAGCAGGTCTTGGACCTAGTCGTAACAAAAAGTGTATCCTAATGTGGCCTCCCTTGATCATACGTGGCGGTAAATACTTCAAGAATATCTGGTCGGTCTTTAACTTGATATGTCAACATGGCTTCACCAAATTGCGACTTAAAATCGGTGAAAGGACAATAATATCAGATTTTAGAAATGATCATATGGTTAGTAATAGTTACAGCTCAAAATTCGCTTGCTAGTGACCATATGGTTCATATTCGAGTAACATACTATATATAAACAAACCATGCAGATAAAAATTGGTTCGATTCATTTATAACCTATTAGTTGTCAAAAAATTTATCTATCTATATATATATATATATATATTGGTCTAAATTTTGACATAATGAAGTTTCGTGCACTTGACAAAATTATAAATAGCATGTATTCATACCAGCTGTCAAGATTTGCCAATAGATACATGGACATGAAGATGGAAAAAAAATGAACAAGTACAATGATCATGTCTTCCGTACCTTAGCCTTCATGCACAATAATTAAAAGGATGAGGCATGATCAATCAGTTTATAGTCAAAGCATTAGCTGGAAAAAGATGGAAAAAATATAATTATATTTATACACGTATAGGCTATTAGAAATGGACGGACACTGATGACGGTGACAATAATATTGTAGATATTAATATTTATGTGGTTAGATTGAGCGTTAAAACTCGATGCCCTTCGTTTCGCAATACTGTATGGGGCAAGAATGTTAGTTTGGTATACTTTTTGTTTTACTTATGCCTCCGAATATGCTGGTATTAATAGTTTCGCGGACCAATTCAAACCCAAACGTAGGTTTAATGTTGAAGGAATGCGACAATTAGTTTGGCACTAATAGAATGTGGGTTTAAGGTTTAGCCGATCCCTGCAAATAATTAACGAGCAGTCAACGGAAAAAAAAATAATAATAAATAAATAAAATAGATAAATATATATATATATATATATATATATATAACCTGAGCACTAGCAATAGTTGACTCCTACTTAAAAAAATAACATTATTATATAGAAAACACATGTTATGTTGATATGGAGCTAAAGGTATGGTCAGGGGTACTATAGCACCTTTATAATTTTGAAAAACCCAAGAAATGCCTTAAATTTCAGTGTGAAAAAAAAAAAAATGTGGCTTCGGCATTCATAATAACTTTTAACATTTCATAATAGGTTTTACACCATTCAGCACCTCTATTTTTAATTCCTAGCTCCCCGAGAATGAGATACAAATATTTAATGTAATAGATGAGATGAGGTTGGGAGGATGGGCTAAATTGAAACACTGGGGCTTTTGAATTTGTGGATTATGTTGGGAGATATACAGGCAGGATCATGAAAACTAGAGGGAGAGAAGTTTCCAGGAAAAAGTGCAGTTGGACTCAACAACCATATCCAAGTTGCAAGTAAATCGCACACGGATACACATACATACATAGATATATATATATATAATCTTGACAGAGTAACTCCTTGACTCAAATATTAATACCAAGGTTACAACCTCCACTGAATGTTTCCTTTTTCTTCACACGGAAATTTGGATGAGAAATAGGAAAATGACAGAGACAATTATGTGCTGAAAAGTGGACTAACCTTTATTTGGCAATATCTTATGCATTAATCTTGTGTATCAAAAAAAGATCAACACACAACATATTACCATACTGAAATTATATACTTTTTGTACCCGATTTTAGGCGCACATATTATTATCCTTAGGAAATATTATTTGTAAACTTGGATAATTGTACCATTGGTGACTCCATAGCTTATTGGAAATTTCAATAAAGAGATAAATCCTCCTACTTTCACTTGATATATCTCAATTTTGTAGCAAGCGTAGTGATATACGAAAGAAAATCATGTATACAACTTGCACAAGCATATAAACAGTTACATTATGTGCTTTAATCTTTTCCTTGAAAATGGGTTAACCACACATGTGCTCGTACAGTTTCTCTACATCATAGTCATCTTGGCACGTCCTAACTTTGAAACCCAAAGTATGAAACTTACTCACTTCACCCCAAGTTAACAACGCTGGTAACCAACTTTACCCCAAACCTCCAATGCTAGTTATTTCTCTTCCTTTTTACAATTAACATGCTATGTGTCGTGTTTCTGTGCTGAAATTGCGGTCAAATTTGATGCCGTAAACATAACAAACTTAAAGTTTTGGCCTTTTGGGGCAAGAAAACCCGATCCACTGATAGTTTGAGGCAAAAGTGGGGCGAGGTAATAGTTCAAAGGGACAACTCTTGGATGCTCATAAGACAAAGACAACGACAATAGCCAGTAGCTATCTCAATTCACTACGCTAAATGAAAAATGCTTTTGTTTTGATAGTACAACACATGGAATGAAGAAAAAAACGTAGGTGGGAAAACTCAGTGACCCAATGCAGCAGCAATTTTCTTCTGGACAAGCTCTACCCCTAAGCGAGGAGATAATCGCGGAAGAATTTCCTGCAAACAGAATACAAACTCAGACAAAGATATCTTTCGCAGGATTTTACTCCGCAAGAAGTTATTAATGTAGATTCGGCATCAAAGATATGATATCCTATATTATTGAGCATCTCATTCTTTAGAACTTTAAAACAACCAATGAAGAAAAGACATAAAAATGAGTGTACTTTCGCTGCACTACGTTCATCAAATCGAGATACTCAATCAGCCCCAAGAAACATGAATGCAGGTTTTGGAAAGAGCACAGACTTTATTTGTTTTTTGCAAAAAGAAAAAAACAAATTAAACAACCACTTGCCCCTTCTAAAGATACATCAGAGCTAATTGCCAGATAACATAGATCAGATTTAGTCATCAAACTCTGACAGCTTTTTCTTAAAAACTGAGGAAGACAACCGAAACAAGACATTGTTCAGAATAGGTGTACCAATTTCTAGTTTCCAAGGGATGCTGCTAGTGGTAACTGATAAATCAAACTCATACTTTAGATCTGATTCAGGTTTTATTTCTAGCAATAGAATGCCAATTGAGTTATGCCAAGATGCTCTTCCTTGTAGGCCAGTAGCCCAGAGCAAATAGTCCCACACCCATACTTTTGCAACCATCGACTCCACACAATACTAAAGTACACTAAAAGCTCAAGTGGCCTCTTGATAACTTGTGTCATGCAAGTCTATTCAACTCATTGTTGATCACTCATAAACCTAAGCTAAGACATAATTTTTAAGGTAATCAGTTTGGAAACCTGAATGACGTGTAGACTGGAGGCCAGAGCAAAAGGGTTTTCTGGAGATGCTTGGCTCCTCTCAAAGGGGCACAGCCGATGCTTTGACAAGTAAAGAGAGAGCGAGAGAGATGGAGATCCATGTTGCGACAAGCCATTCACCGTGGACATTGTATACTAATATCAATCATTATCAATTGGGTAAGACAAGAAGAGCCACCAAGGAGGAGCCAGTGTAAAATAAAACTAATACCGGTTCCCTACAAAGAGTTGGCCCCTCTCGAGTCACCCCCTCTAAAAAAATGCATTTAACTGTCATCCAAAGACTATCATCCATGCATAAGACTCCCTCACAAAGCTGCCAATTTACGAGCTAAGCTCCCAAGAAGCAGATTCTATCTACGCCACTCTCTCTCTCTCTCTTCATTGCTTTGCTCTCACTCTTTTTGTCCGGGAGCCCTTAGGTGTTCTTCCTGTTTCATTTTCACAACGCTCACTACCAACTATTCCATTCCAGATACCATGCGTCCATATTCTTAAAGCAGTACCGTGGACTGAAGTGATTTCCCCTCTACACCTTTCTTGTGTAAAATTTTAGTTTTTACTTTACAAGTTCCTCAACGTCAAAATTGTTAGAATATGTTAGAATATATCTATATTAGGAAATATTCTACTAAGCGCATATAAATAATAAGATTAGGAAATACGAGATATTTAGGGATTGTGATTGATTCCTGAATTGATTGTAAATATTCTGTAAGTTCTCATAATAAATAGAGGCCGAGGCAACCCAATTGGGTGTGCTCACAAATATTACCAACATTCATATTACTTTCACATAGTATCAGAGCAGCCAATCCTTGGCCATATTTTCTTTTTGTTTAAGAAAATAAGTTGTTCTGTTACAGACTAGTTACTCAGTATCAGAAGATAAACCTAATTTACAGACTTTTTCCACCGTATCAAAAAAGATAAACATGTCATATTTTCATCACAATTTCGGTTGATCTTCAATTGATCACCCTGTCGTATTTTGATCATCCAATTGATCATTGTTACAGATTCACTCCCGTTTGGGTCATCCGTCATTAGATAAGTTGAAACAATTAATTCCTAGTTTACGTCATATCAAGAGTCTCGAATATGAATCGTGTCAGTCAGAAAAGCATCATAGGTTATCTTTTCCACCTTGAGTCAATAAAAGTGCGCCTAGTCCATTCATGTTAATTCATTCAGATGTTTAGGGTCCTAGTCAAGTTACTTCAAAACTAGGATTTCGGTATTTTGTTACATTTGTGGATGATTATTCGAGAACTACTTGGCTATATTTAATGAAAAATCGTTCCGAGTTACTTTCTATATTTTGTTCATTTTGTGCTGAAATTAAAACTCAATTTGGAGTACCTGTTTTTATTCTTCAGAGTGATAATGCTAAAGAATACTTTTTATCCCATTTTTGTGAATTTATGAGTCAACCTGCCATTCTTCATCAAACCTCATGTGACAACACTCCTCAGTAAAATAGGGTAGCGGAACGCAATAATCAACATTTAATAAAAATTGCTCATTGTTTAATGGTTCTTATGAATGTACGTAGAATATTTTGGAGTGATGTTCTTCCTGGTTGTCATCTCATAAATCGCATGCCATTAACTGTCCCTAATGGTAAAATTCCGCAATCAATTCTATTTCCTCAATCTTCATTGTTTCATGTTTCTCCTCGCATTTTTGGTTGCATATGTTTTGTTCATCAGTTATTACCAGATGTAAGACAAGTTGGATCCAGGGGCTATCAAATACATTTTTCTTGGTTATTCACGCACTCAAAAACGGTATAGATGTTATAGTCCTACATTAAACAAATTTCATACCTGTACTGATGAAACTTTCTTTGAGACCACTCCACACTTTTCGGATGTCCATAAATCTAGTATTATTGATTAGGAAATTCCTCTTCCCATTGTTCCTGCTTTGGATGTATCCTCGTCCAATGATACAACCACAACGAACCACACTCCACCACCACCTATTTTACAGGTTTACAATGGGCGCAACGTGACTCGCAATCTAAGTGATATAACTCCTGCTCCTACGCCATCTTCCTTGGCTTTAGATCCACCGCCCTCCACTGACGATCTGCCTATTGCTCTTCACAAAGGTAAACGCTAATGTATTTCGCTCCCAATGGCAACTTCGTTTTTTATGATCATTTGTCTCCATCTTACTTTGCTCTAATATCCTCATTATCATCAGTTTTGACTACTAAATCTGTTTCTGAAGTTTTATCTCCTTCTGGGTGGAGAGATGTAATGATAGATGAAACATTCGCACTGAATGCCAATGGTAATTGGGAACTTGTTAAACTTCCTTATGGAAAGCCTATTGTTGGGTGTCGATGGGTTTATACAGTGAAAGTAAAGCCAGATGGTAGTATTGATCATCTCAAGGCCGATCTAGTGGCCAAAAGTTACACTCAGGTGTATGGTATGGATTATTCCGAAATATTCTCCTGTTGCTAAATTGACATCTGTTCGATAACTTATTTCTTTGGCAGTCACATTTTCTTGTACGCTACATCAATTAGATGTTAAGAATGCATTCCTTCGTTGTGATTTAATTGAGGAAGTGTATATGGAGCAACCACCTGGCTTTGTTGCTCAGGGGGTCCGGTTTAGATTGTCGCTTAAAGAAATCTTTGTATGGCTTGAACAGTCTCCACATGCTTGATTTGGGAGATTCAGTCAAGATATCAGAGCATTTAGGTTGAAAAGAAGTGGAAAAGAGCATTTAGTCTTTTATCATCATTCTTTAGTTGGAAGAATATTACTATTGGTCGGGTGATAATGTTGCAAGAACTGAAAAGTTGAAGCAATTCCTTCAACAACAGTTTCATACAAAAGATCTTGGTCCATTGAAATACTTTTTGGGAATCGAAGTTGTGCGTTCTCGAGTTGGAATTGTTCTATCCCAAAGAAAGGATGTATTAGATTTATTTTTTGAAACGGGAATGTTGGGGGTAAAGCCAGTTGATAATCCTATAGATCCGAAATGTTGACTGATCAAGGTGTTTTGTTGACTGATCCAGAAAAGTATCGACGATTAGTTGGGAAGCTAAATTATCTTACTGTGAAAAGGCCAAATGTTGCTTTTGCTACAAGTATACTTAGTCTGTTTATGAGCTCTCCAAGGTCTAGTCATTGGAATGCAGTTGTTCGTGTTCTTATATTTCTCAAAGGAGCACCAGGAAGAAGATTGCTATATAAGAACCATGGACATACTCATGTACAAGGGTATACAGATGCAAATTGAGCGGGGTGTCCGTATAATAGGAGATCTACTACAGGGTATTGTGTGTTCGTTGATGGAAATCTTGTGTCGTGGAAAAGCAAGAAACAATTTGTGGTAGCTCGTGTGTTCGTAGATGGCAATTTGTGCAGAAACATTGTACAAAGCAATGTCTCATACTTCATGTGAGCTAGTGTAGGTGAAACACATATTGGAGGAACTTGGCTTTTCGCATTCACAACCAATGGAATTAATTTGTGATATTTAGTCAGCTATACATATTGCATCTACTCTAATGTTCCATGAGAGGACTAAACACTTGGAGGTGTATTAACATTTTGCCCGTGATAAGGTAGAAGAGAATGTGATCAAGATAAAGCACGTGAAATCCAAAGATCAATTAGCAGACTTATTCATCAAAGCATTGGGGGATCTCGGATTAAGTATCTTTGTCACAAGCTTGGAATATATGATATCTATGCTACAGTTTAGAGGGGAGTGTTAGAATATATCTATACTATGAAATATTCTATTAAGCCCATGTAAATAATCAGATAAGGAAATATGAGATATTTAGGATTGTGATTGATTCCTGAATTGATTGTAATTGGTCGTAAATATTCTGTAAGTTCTCATCATAAATAGAGGCTGAGACAACCCAATTAGGTGTGCTCACAAATATTATCAACATTCATATTACTTTCACAAAATCTATACCCTAAAACCAAAAAAAAAATGTCACTGTATCAATTTTTTTTCTTTTTTCACACAAAATACTTTTACTTCGGTTCCCTTCATATGCAAGAACGCAAGTCAGGGAAACATTTGTAATCAAATATGATAAAATCAAAGTAACAATGGAAGTGCATAGGCCCAGGGCAATTTTTGTCAGGGAAATGATAAAACCAAAAATTCGACATGTCAAACTATTTGTAATAAAGTGAGCAAATTGACCATAAAGCCTATGCTAAAAACCTTAAATTGTCAGAACAAATTATTTTGGTCATTACAGCCAAAGAACTATAGAGGAATGATGTGGAACTACTTAAATACTTCTTAATTTTTATCCAACAGTAAGTATAGTATAAGCTAAATAATTATTAACCAGTAAAGATAACTCAGCCAAAAATATATATATATAAAAATAAAAAGTAAAATAGGAACTCTGATCACTTGGTTTTTAAAACATTGCCCTCAGTTTGATAAGCTAAGATAAATGGCTTTTAAACATGAAATTTAGTGGTAAGCAGCCTTCTCACCATGATAAATTTCATTTCACCTCCTGATTTTCTCTCTCCGTGTTTGAAGGTGAGAATGAACTTTCGATATCCATCCCTGAAACCCTGTGGGGGAGTTTATTTAGCTGGACTGGACCGGTCCATTGTTTGTTTCAGTTCAATGCTCCAGACCGTGCTATGGACTAATAAGAAACAATTAGCCTCGAAACTCGGTTCCGTTATTTGAGCAATCATATCCAAATAGATATTTTAAAATTTACAGTTTTATTCCGGGAATGGACAGCTCAGCGACTAAAAGTCCAGTCACTAACAATGTATTCCGCGAAACAAATGCCCCATAGAATATCATCCTCATTATACAAAAAACATGGTAACACGAGTTCAGTCATCATCTTACTGTGCTCATTATGTTAATGTAGGTTCCCTACCACTGCAACTATTAATACTACAAATGGTAAAGAAGTAGATAAAAAAGAATTCATCACTAGGACGCAAATTCCACAACAAATCAAGCATCCAAAAATCGAAATTGTTACAAACCTCAGAGCCATCGGAGAGGACTCTAGCCAAAACAGGTATCTCGTATTGATACGCCCTTTCCCACTCAGGATTCGTAGTTATATCCCTTATCTGTCAAAAACAAATTGAAACGATTGAGAGAGGAAATGTGATGGAAAATGATCCTTTATGAGGCATCTGTGCTTTAATCAGAGAATCAAAGATCCTTAATTAGAGATCAACAATATCATGCTCAATGTGCATGAAAGACCAAGTTATCTAACACATGTTGTAGGAGCATTCCTACAGTATATCTGTTCTCATCCCCTGAACTTTAATTCTATAACTTGAAACTCCGAAATACAGGCAGAATATGGGAAACGTCCAAACCAAACCCTCTAAAATTAAAAATAGAATTGGGGACCAACAGCGGTTCCCTAGTTCACGATAATCATTGTTCACGATAATCATTGTAACAATGCCCCAATTCTTAAGGGGGTCAAATGGTATTGGATAGAGTGAGAAGCCTCAAAACTTAATCCCTAAAATCTGGGATGGATCCCCTTACAGAATAGCTGGTGGGAATTGCAGAGTTTCCTCCCTACTATTCTCTTCACATCTCCAAAACAATATTACAACTCATTAAAATAGTAAAAAAAAAAAAACAAACCTGACACTGCCACACTCGGACTCACAAACATTAACCTAAGTCTAAGGACCCAAATAGAATCATTGAACAATAAATTAAGGACTTATCAATAAAACAAATAAAATACTAAAGCTTGGTTTCGTTGCAGCCTTTAAGTAAATAAGTCAATTTTTTTTTTTCTGATAAAAGTCGAACGGTCAAATACAATCCAAATTTAACAAAAAAAAAAAAGCTAAAGGTTATAAGCAACAACCAAACAAGCCCTAAATAGTGAAAACCTAATCCTAATGCGCTCGAGTTCACAAATATTAACCTACGTCCACCAACCGGAATAGAATTACTAGATAATAAATAAACAACTTTATCAATAAAAAAGGTAAAAATACCAAATAACTAACAACCTTAATAGCATTCACACCCGTCTTTCTTATTTTATTTCTAAATCCCCCTTCGTAGGAACTCATTTATCATGCAAAATAGAAATGACTCACATTAGACTTTCTAAAAATTCATTTCTACACATAAGAAACATTAATATACAAAAATAATAAATTATAAAAAAAAAATTCCAATATATTAATGTATTTATTTATTTTGATGTAAAAAATCATTTTTTTAATAAAAAAATTGTGAATAGTAATTTTCGCAAGCATACCTATAAGTCTTTCTAAAAATACAAAGATGAAAATAGAAAGACTGTGGGAGATTTCTACCCTCAATTTCTCATTTGAGAAATTAAAGGGGAAGAGATTTCCTTAGAAAGACTGGTCATTTTATTTCAAAATCTCTTAATTTCTAGAAGCCCATTTTTAATGCATAATAGAAATAGGTCATACTATACTTTCTAAAAATTCATATCTAAACATCATAAATATCAATATATAAAAATGATAAATTCCAAAAAAAGATCCAATATATTGGTGTATTTGTTTTATTTTGGTGCAAAAAAAAAAAATTAATAGAGAAATTATGAATAGTAACTTTCTCAGTAGAGAAATTTACTGTTGCGTTTCTATTAATCAGAAATAGACAAACTGACTTGAAAGATTTCTCTCCTCAATTTAGAAATTAAAGGGGGGAGGGGAGAAATTTTGCTTTAGAAACACTGGTGTGAATGCCCCCACTTTCTATAGAAACTCATTCCTCAATTTTTGTATATTAATATTTATAATGTGTAGAAATAAATTTTTAGAAAATCTGGTACGACTCATTTCTATTTTGCAGGAGAAATGAATTTCAAGAAAGTCATATTTAGAAATAAAATAAGAAATATTGGTGTGAATCTTACCATGTAACAATTCTCATTGTATGTGAAACTTGCATAAGTTTCAAGCCACGACTTGTTTTCCAAGACAATTAAACCATATCAAATTAGTTTACGAAAACATGAATGATTACCAAATTCGAAGCAAAATGGTTTGGAATTTCGAAAACGAGTGGTGGACTAATTGGTGAATGCATGGGTTAACTCCTGCCACCACAACCATACATAATAAGTCCGTGCCAATTGTCAAATTTCAACTCCGTGCCATTTTGTGTAACATCATGAAATTTTGTATTTTATTTTTGCGTCATAATATTATTATTGTATTGATGACGTGATCATAACAAAACATAGAACAGAGTTGTATAAGCATTGGTAGAGTAGCATTGATTTGAGTGCTGAAACATGCAATCATTTGGTCTTATATTATTTTTATTATAAATAATTTTATGTAAATGATCTAGTATCTTTTTTTCCATATAGTATATGGCCTACAATAGTGTGTGACGTTACCAAATGATAATTACGGATGGGGGTTTAACCTTAGGAAAGGTTTAAAAACAAATTAGAGTTGTTCGGTGTTGTGACGTCTATCCGTTTTTTCCTCGATATTTCTCAAACTGTAACTCAACTTAAGACCAAACGTTACAGTTAGAAATGTATCTCAATTATCTAGAATTTAAATATTTTGAATATAATTTAATTTGAATCATAAAGAGGTTAAATCAGAGCCCGAAATACTCGAGTCGCAGCAGAATATCAGACTGATAGTAGCTTTATATTTTGATAATATTTTTGAAATCGTAAATCTATTTGAGCCCAAAATTTACAATTAGAAAGGTATGTTATTTATCTAAAACTTTCATATTTTGAGCAAATTTAATTACATTTGTAGGGTTGTCAAAATAGAGCATGAATTGCTTAAATCGTAACAGAATGACAGAATTAACTTCAAATTTATATAAATTTTAAACCGGTTTTGAAAATCTTAAAACTAATATTTGTTACATTAATTCAATAGCATATGACTCAAATTCTGGAGCGTACCTAAACCGACGACCAAAGGATTGCTCGGAAAAACTAGGAAAAGATCTCATAAGTTACTACCCGAATACAAATAGTCAAAATGACATGGACGATACGAGAAAATTGAATTCCCGATTAATTTTCTTCCCGGACATCTTCTCTTCCCAAAATAAACAAATCTTGCAATGCCAAAGTAGTAGCAATAATTTTGTAGAGGGAAGCAAAATGAAGAAGGAGAATAAGATAGTAAATATAGTGAAAGTCCTCTTTCTCATCCTTAAGTGTAAGCTTTTTATGATTTCATGTAGTGTAGAAATAATGAAGTGAAAAAATGTAGAAAATGATGAAGTATGACAAACATAGATAATGAAGTATGGAAAAACATAGATATTGATGTGAGGTAAAAAAAAAAAAGGATAGTAAAAAGGTTAAAATAAATAAGTCTTTATTTATCGACTTTTAATCTTCGAATTTCAGTTCCCAAACATCTTTTGAAATCGTTATTTTAGTTTTAGTTCCTTAACTTATAGGGTCTTACAATTCATCCCCATAAAAAGAAATTTCGTTCCTGAAATTTAGAACATACGTGCAAATACTACCGGAAATTTGTTTTGCATGTCATCTTTTCGTTCCCAGGTTTGTTCTTTGACTCTGTGATACTTCCAAAACACAAGTATCAGGGGAATTGCCTTCCCACATAAAACCTTTTCTCGGCGATCAATAATGTTCATTGGTTGTACCTTAAAAGACACATCTTCCTTCACCATCGGGTCAAAATGGCCAACCACATAAGGCGAATCCAATTCATACTTCCGTAACATCGACACATAAAAGAATGGATGAACATTCTCTAGTTTCGGCATTAAAGCCAAATGATATGCTAGCTTCCCAACCTTTCTGATAATCTAAAAATGGCCAACAAACCTCCATGATAATTGACCATTTTTTCCAAATCGAATCACTCCTTTTCAAGGCGAGACCTTAAAAAACACGTGGTTTCCCTTTTGTCGGTGTAACTCTTCGACAACTCTATACTATACAGTCCTGGAAATTCTGAGTAAATTTCTCACATCTATGAAAATATTATTAATGTTTATAATATTATTATTATAACGTCCCAAAAATTTTGAGTTCATTTTTCGCATTTTAATAATATTATATGGTTCGATATAATATTAGTATTATGTATTTGTATTGGCGTGAAGTAGTGTTTGTTGTGTTTATGTTAGATTCTAAGTCTCGCGTGAATAATGTGGTAGTCAACGAGACTTGGAAACGTGTGTATTAGTAATTTAGAGTAGTGTGGATAAGTGGGTGGGTTGGCGGAGTCAAGATTTGGATTAGGTAAAATTTTTCAGTGTTTATTGTAAAGTCGTAGCCGTGACGTTGTCCCGATAATAAATTAATATATTTCAAACCATAAATCTGATTGGAGCTTATGATATAGCGTTGGAAAGTTATTTCATGTATTTACGACTTTTATGTTTGACCCAAAATTTATTTCAAAGCGTAGAGGGGTCAAAATGCAGCTCGAA
>MKEJ01094650.1:0-2500 GCA_001753735.1 Embelia ribes
AAATAAGTCTTGAAGAAGTAGAGGTCGAAACGACATATTTCAATGAAAGCTATTAGGTAAAATGATCATATCTCATAACTCATAAACCCAATAGATATCTACAAGTTTCATATTTTGGTAAAAATCCAATTCAAAATATAAACGGGCTAAAATGAAGAAAATATGTTCAAGTATTCAAACCCGACATTGTTTCGTAAAATGAGCACATCTCTCAACTCATAAATATAATGAAAATCTACTTTATCTTTCTGGAACGAAAATTCAAAAATCTACAGCATTTGTGTTTTGATGAAGAACAAATTCTAAGAACAAAAGGGTCAAAATAGCTAAAATATCACAATAGCAGGTGGTCAAAGGCCAACAGCCTATGGTTAATGCATTTAGCATCTACGGTCAACGCCTGGTGACTATCAACTGCTTAACAGCCGATGGTCACATGTCTAATAGCAGACAGTCACGTGATCAAAAATTGAAATTATTGATTTATTTCCATCATTCAAGAATTGTTTTCTACAACTCGACTTGAGCTTGAAGACTATAAATAGAGGCTTGGAGAGAAGTTCAAATCATCCAAAAAATAAATAACAAGCTCTATACTTATCTCTCTTATTTCATAAGTTTTACAAAGTCTTATTCTTTCACTTTCATACATATATCTTAGGCTTTCTTTATTCTATTTTTTAGAATCCAAAGTTGTATCACTCTTAAGGAAGTTTGGTTCTAACTTGGGGGTTGTCTCAAGTAGAAATGAGTTAGCATTTGTGAAGCTAACAATTAGTGTAATCGTTTCGTTGGTAATAAAAGAATCTCAAGCAGTTTGATTTGAGATAATGGACGTAGGGAATCAACGGATCTTTGGTTGAATTACTATAAAACTCTATTTGCATTTCTCTTTCTTTCAACTCTTTACATTTTAGTTATTTATTTTATTAATATTCTTACTTAAAGAGTTTGAAGGGGCTATTTTGTGAAAAAAAATTTAAGTTTTTTTTTAACATAATTCACCTCCTTCTTGTATTTACTCAAAGAACAGAAAATAATATGTTTAAAAATATTGATATTGAGCGTATAATTGATGACTTTGAATATAAAAATGCAAGAAAATTATTTTATATGAGATGTAATATTTATACAGTAATAACTAAAAACATGTTGAAATTGAGTGATTAAATTTTGAATTTTTTTATTTTTATAAGGGGCTCAATTTTTTTTCTTGCTCCAGACGCCAAATTTTCCAAGGCCGGGTAGGTTAAAGTAAAGTTAATTCTGAAACTATTAAAGTATATCACACATCAACAATTAAATAATATAATGAATTACTTGTATTAAACTCTTGTCATTCCAATTATTGGATTTTTTAGTGGAAAATACATGAGATTTAATATGTTATCATAGCCTATCTAGGCTTATTTAAAAATTATTTGTTGACTTCATTCCACCCGTTTATCTTCACTTGTTAGGCTATTAAATTTGACCGACACACAAGTGAGGTGAGTATTAAAGTATATCCGATATTGAAATTAAATAGTATAATGAATTACTTATATTAACCTCATCTCCTTTGTACTATTAGATCTTTTAATAGAAAGTGCATAAGATTTAATAGAAATTACACCTTATAGCAATCGTCAATAGTTTGATTGCTTACGATAGCCCTTGTTGACCACAAAAAAGTAGTAGATTTCATCTACGGGAGAGCTTAAGATACTCTGAATCATTCGTATGTAAAAGATGGAAAAAGTGAATTAGACCGCACGATCAGAAGTTGAGTCCGTTGAATGCAATGCATGTACAACCTACTTTGTAGGGTATCTCGAAAGTCCATCTCCTTTTAGGTTGCGAGCCGAACCTTCATTAGCTGACTTGGGAATGGAAGAACTGGGGCACTGACCTCTCATTCCTACTCTTCTTATTCTCTTGGTATTGCCCCTGAAAGGGAGTTTGTGAGGCGATACAAGTATGGTATACAAGAACTTCTCGTGTAATCTACATATAGTGGTTTCTCTTTTCTTTCTCGCTGCATCTTTTGTTTTGCTGCTATTGAATCCGCTGCTCTTGCCGGTCTTGGTGGTAGGGCAGTAGGTCGCTAAGAAGCTGTTGTTGAAGCAGTGTGGCAGGGAACACAATAGCCGGGAACAAGCGGAACTGGAATTCTCACTTGAAATTGCGTATTATAAATAAAAGTTCTCCGTGTCGAGAGAGATCTGAGATTCCGTAAGTAACTCGGTGCTTTGGCCTTGGAAGAAGAAAATGAAATACGAACAACCGCGCTGGTCGTAATAGATCGACTTTGATCCTAGTTTCAAATGAAGAGAAAACTTAGCATTTTTCAGTATGGTTCTAACCTGGGGTCTAATTTAATATCAACTGAACCCACTCTGTATTCTGCGACCGATTGGGTGGAGATTTCCATTTCGGAATCTTCTCCATCTGAAAAAAGTTGTTCTATAGGTATCCCCCAGGTCTCCAATAGTTCCGCTTCTGAGGCATCCACTGGGGT
>MKEJ01094650.1:7500-22500 GCA_001753735.1 Embelia ribes
TGCAATCTTCAGGTCATGAGCCTGATGAGTTGACCAATTCCTCTACCCCGCTTCTTCCTCTTCTCCTCTTTCATCGTTCTTGGTCCTTTCTTTCTCTTAGCTACGAAAGCTCTTCCTCTCTATACGCAATTAGTTTTTTGTGGTTTGTGCTGTAATAAGAAAGATGTTGCTATTCTACGATGTGGCGTTCCAGAAACACTCACTTAACACTTTTTCATTCACACCGACCAGCTAATGCGCAATGAAGACCAAAGCAATGCATTGAGAAGGCGAAAGAGAGAAGCTAGGAAAGCCTTCTCTCTATCTCTTCCTGACAAGGAGTCCATTCATGGTATAAAAAAAGAAGTCCTATTCTTTCATTTCAAAACAGTGTCTTTTATAAAAACTCGAAAGGCGATTACCCCTACTATCTACAACTTCAGACACGACTAAAGTGCTTATTCACCATAAAAAAGATTCATTCCCCATCCAGCACTTAACCGACGATCGGCTTTCTAACAGCTCCATCTGAGAACGACGCCCTTCTGGGCTAGGCTAACCCTGTTCGTGGGATCTTTTATCCTTTCCTTCTTCCTAGGACAGTCAGAATGGAATTGCCTGAATGATATCAGTCAGAGCGCATTCCCTCACAGCTTCTTTTCTAGTTGGGGATCAGGACCCGGCGTCAAATCCACTAAAAGCATAAGTTGCTTTGTTGATGACTTAAAACCACCATCGGTAGACCCTTCCACTTATCGCTCTATCGTCCAGGCTTTTGTCCCTATCCACGTGTGATTGATAAAGAAATTAAAGGGTGCTCTTTTTGCTCGGGAAACCTGGTTTGGTTGAAATGCTATGGTTCTTGTTGCCCTCGGGATGGATACGCGGGTACTGGTTCTCAAACGGACTCTGCAGGATTAGGAATTGGCTGCGGAAGCACTTTATATTATTCATTGAACAACAAGAATAATCAGAGTTGTATAGTGTTGCACTGCAAGCACCTGCCCCATGCATAAGGGCTTATCCTAATCGGGGGCCTGGAACGGCAATGACAGAACCGCGCCTTATGACGAAAGGGGGGAGGCCTGGAAAAGTGAAGGTGAAGGAGCTAGCTGCTCGATCGAAGAACCCTGCTGCTTGGGTTGTTGAAAGTGATGAAAGATCGAGTGATTTCGAATCCGGTGATTCATTAAGAATATGGTCTCCGGCATCTGAGTCTGAATCGGTTGATGCTAGACCACTAGGAAAATTAGGAGCAGGATATGATCATAGATTCGTGAAAGGTCAATCTACGCCATGGAAGTTTCATTGCTGAATGACTTGTCTGCTACCAACTCCTTCCTCTATGGGTAGGGCATCTCTACATGTGAAACCTTGTATAAAAATTTATCACATCACATACCGGATTCCCGAGGAAGAAAGAGAGCTTCTCTCCTCCTTGCTTTCATGCATAGCAGACTAAGAAGCTGAAAAGTGATCTCGCTGTACCCGATCTCCAAGCCCTTACTGACCGACCCGGCAGGCAGTCTTAAACTTCCAACTATCTATCTAATCTATATATGTTATTTATTCGATCTGAAGCAGGCCGGGGAGAGGAGACTTTTGAAAGAGAGTCAACTTACCTTCCTTCGCCTTCGACTAAGAGAAATGATAGAGTAGGTGAGCAACTATCTTGACTTGATTGACTGGTTAGCTTCGCTTTCCTAGATATTAGAAGTTTTTCATTCAGCTTGCTTGCATACTGAAGCTCTCTCTTGAGTACTTGAGTTCTTGACTGGGAAGCGAAGCTATCCTACTTCACTTCCTATCTTGACTGGATCTATTTCCTCCTACGGACCCTTGACTTCTGAACTCCCCTATCTACTAGATGAGGTTTGAGGTACTCAACTAGAAGTACAGATCCGCTTCTAAGCTTTCCTATCAAACTACTTGAACACTTCCTACTATATCTAGAATTCTTCTACCCTGACCGTTCGTTCACTTTCCCACTTAACACTGAACTAGCAGTGATATGTAATATCTCGCTCACAATTATATATATTTTTTTTCTTTGAACTGAGACTAAGCTTCTTGCCCACTGTCTTAGAACTTCTCCTTAGATTCGAAGTGTCGTGGCTGGATGAGAACTTTAGTGGCCTACTTCGACTGAACTGAACTTATTCTATTGAGATATTACATATCACCTTGCTTCAATCGGTGAAACACTTTCTATTTGATTGCGACTACGACTGGAATTCCCTTCCTGAAGCTACTTGATTAGCTCACACCTTATCCTGAGATTGGGCTTCCTTCGCCTGCGAGAAAGCGTTTTATCAGCCTAAAGGCTTCCTGACTCATCTAACTGTCATTAGCCTGACTCCACTAGGAAGACTTCGGCGCTTTACTACCGACTAGTCAGTTTATTCCTCAAGTAAGTTTTACTAGCGGAAATCTCGACGGTTATGAAAGAGACTCCTTTCCAAGTCAAATGGGTTCATTCCTACTTCATCTTGACTTGACTGTCTTTTCCTTCCCTCAGGCACAGGAACAGGAAAACTTTTACCTCCAGTACTTCTTTAGACTCTTAACCCACAGCTTCTTGTTCATCAGGGCGAGAAGGGTCCGACGGGAATCCTCAGGTTGAGTAAGGTTCGCCTTGTCTTTTGATTCAGACTTAGAGCATACATTCTCTGTGACTACACAGCAATGAGCTGCATCTTCGGTAGCAGGTTCTTCAGCAGAAAGTTGCACCTCATGCACAGTAGGAGGATCTTGGGTAACAAGTTCGACCTCCAAGGCTTCGGCCTGTATTTGAGCATCTTCAGTGAGGCGGACTCTTCAAGCCATTGTCGAAGAGACTGTCAGAATTGCTCTTCGAATCCTTTCTTCACGATGTTCTTCCAATGACAACTGTTCTGGCTCGGGATCAATGGGCCAGTCATCCCCGCAGGTCGTAGAACGATCCTGTCATGGGTGGGAGAAAAGAAAGCCTGCAAGTATTCCGGTGACTAATCTCCCATCGCTAGCAAGTCCAACCGGATCTTCTTTCTCTGGTTTCAAAACCCAAACCGGTAACCAAAACAAGCAACCCTCAATCCACAGCTTTCTCTCGAAATGCTGCCATCTCTAGTTTTCTTTGATATTTTAAGTAAATTTATCGGGCTTTTATGAAAAGTTGTTGGTATGCCGGATAGAAGGGTTAGTAAGGCGGCTTTGCGAGAATCTCATCATTAGAAAAAGAAAGAAAAACTACCCAAAAATCAGTGACCTGTGTCTGTCGAGCCCTGAAGCCCGAGCGGTGAATAAGAGATCCTTTATTTAATCTCATAAGCAAGAAGAATAAGGAGCTGTCTTCTATGACCCAAAGGTGCAAAAGAAGGAGAAGCTTTTGGGGTCCGATATAGAGTGAGCCTCTCCAAACATTCGAAAAAGGGCCCTTTTTAGTTGTTGCAGGCGTAGGCGTAGTAGCATCTGAGCAACCAGAGAGAGGGAGACAGACATTTCGTGATCGAAAGCCACTTGATCCTTTCGATGAAAGAAAAGCGAGGGGCATAGATCTCATGAGACCCGCCCAATAGCCCTTACGGTTCCAGCTTCACCTGGCATTGATTACCGATCTTCCTTATACCTTCCCTTGTAGCTCTGCTGACTCCTAAATTCCATTTAGCCATGCTTTGTTGAACCGATCTACTCTCTTTCTCCTGAACCTCTGCCTTCACCTGAGCCTCAGGTCAAATAGAGCCGTCTTTGAAAGCTGTCCAATCGGTCTAACCAATCCTCTAGTTGAAGAGTAATAATACGGTAAACAGGAGCAAGAAAGAGGCTGCCATTAGTTAGCTGCAAGGGATGAGAGAGGCCTTTTCCGGGTAAGAGATGAATGAGGCCTTACGAGGGCTCTTTCCCACTTAATAGATTCATTCCTTCGTTACGGCGGTTGAGGGTACCTGCCGTTCAGAGATGCTATCAGAGTAGGAAAGTTAGCCAAGTTATCCTGCTTAGTTTAGATAAAGCACCCCTTTATCGCCCCACGGCATCTGGTTAGGACACACAGCGTATTCTATTCCGAAATAGCGGATTCTATAACAGCATTCTGCCTTTTCGAAGACAGAGCACTCGTGGCACACACGCTATATCCGCGAGGATTCCAAGTGTTCTAATTCATCTCGTTACAGAAGATCTCCCACATCGAAGATGCAACTGCTTGTCGCATACTCCTGCTACTCCGACCTACGCTTCTCACATCGCATCCTTGGTCCTTAAACGACGGTATATTCTCCGGGTTCTATGAGCGTAAATGGAGACACTTCCCCCTTCTTCGACATATGAATATGCCTCGCCTCGAAGATAAAGAAATCCTGAGTAAGGAGAGAAATTCTCCACACGAACGAACGACCCGTCAGGTTCGAACTGACATAGGTGAATCGGACCTATCTTACACCAACAAGGAGTAGCTTTAGTTACGCAGTTCGGTTAGCAGGCAGGCCGCCTTCCTACATCTGCGGGCCCACCGGTAAAAAGAGTCCTCTATCCGGACTCCCCGTAGACCTCTGTCTGGCCTAGGGAACTTCTCTAAGCTCGAGAGCTCCTGGCATAGCCTTTTAACGGTAGCTACACGAGACTCACACGACAGTCGATACTCGCCTTAGGCGAAAGCCGGAGTCTCTTGCTTTCTGCGCTCCTTCGATTAGCTACAGGGCAGGCAGGAAACCCAAAGTTTCTGGGGCATAGCCTCTTTCTTTCTAGATTCGAAGAATTGCGTATAGAAAGAAAAGAGTAGTCAGAGGCAATTCGCTAATATGGAGCTCTTTCTATTGGCTTTCTTTCCTGTTGATGCGACACGGTAACTCGAGATAGAATATCTTAATAGAAGAAAGCTCTTTGTCTAGTTTCGGATCGTACCGTAGAAAGCACTACTTCCGATTTGAATCATCTAGTTGCGTGTATTTTTTCAACGAAATAGTAGATATTTCGTGGGTGTTCAGTGTACCGCACCGTGGGTACAAGATCGAAAAGATGCCCCTATAACCAGTACTCATTATGTTCCATATTTCTTTCTACCAACACGCGGAGGTATTCCAACTGGATTGCGAAGTACTCCATTACAAGGAGCAGGAGTAAACACAGTACGAGAATTAAGCAAGGCCAAAGAAGCAGCTAAATTCGCATTACTATACCCCCATTTAGGAAGAGATCTGTTTTCCGTACTACGGAAAGGAATGTACGGTGGAGGTTGTGATGTTACGCGGCGTTCAGAACTATACGAGTGAACTTGCTGAATCACTACGCCCAAACATGTATGTTCGTAACGATCCAGTAAGCACAAAGATAGTGTGTGTGGAAAAAAGTTCGTGGAAATCGGAATGAGTGTGAAAAGTGTTAGAGAGCAGGCGAGAGAAGTCGAGATATTCGACCGGCCGGAACAAAGGAATGCTACTCCGCCTATTACTCCTGCCCCACAAGCCGTCGCTCGAACGAATCAAAGAATTTCTCAGTTCGTCGGGAAGCAGAATGCTCTGTAATTGAAGCTGAAGATAAAGAGTAAGCGAAGGGAGAAATATTTGAAACCTACCATTTGGGCTTAGTTCCCGAGTCTAGTTCCCAGAGAGAAAAGAGAGGCAATGATAATCGTTTTTGTGCCGCCTAAAGGTTCTGTTCTTGATTTGGTTGTAAAGAACCTCACTTACGCAATATGTTATTATTATTATATCTTAGAAGTAGTGCCTATATTGTCCTTATTTTCTTGCTGGAGTGCGCTAGCGCTTTAGTTTTCTCGCTTGTTCCTTTCGTGGGGGTATTGGTGGATTATTTCCATTTTAGAATAAACTCTGAGATGGAGGAGACTTTAAGGAGACTTTGTCGAGATAAGGACTTGCAAAAGTCGAGTAGTCGCAGAAGACAAGTGAAAAGTCTCTCGAGGTTTCGCCGTGGGAATTTCGCGAAAGTTTTCGTCGCTTTGAACCAATAAGTTTAAAAATATCGAAAAAATTCCGCGTGGTTTTTCTCTAAAAACTCGGAAGGCCCCAGGACCCCCCAACTAACCCCCTAACACCCCCCAGCCCATATACCAAAGCAGTTGAGTGCAAGGAGGTCAGAGCAGAGGAGCTTCCCGGGTAGCAAGCTAGTTAGGAGAGAAGTAACCTTTGGATTCTTAAGTAGGGGGGCAGGGAGGAAAGCACGATAGGAGGAATGTCTCGGGCCTAGGTGACAGCAGAGAACTTTAGAGATAGGCTAGAAAGGAAGGAGAGAGAAAGGCTAGGAGCTATATATAGGCTAAAGACTGAAGTAAAGTAGTTGAGAGTTGCTCTTTGTCAGGTGCCGTTAGTTAAGTTCCTTTTGTCCTATAGGTTCGCTCTAAAGGTCAGTGGTTCAAGTGCAGTGGGTAACAATAATTCCAAATGAAGGGTTGGAGGCGTAGCTTTCTCTTTCGTTTGAGACTGGGCAGCCCCCTTCTCTTATTCGTACTCCGTACAAGCAGCAGGACTGGACTAAAAAGGTATTAAAGGCGAAGTATGCTGCTTAGTTTCGTAGCTCCGTTTGCCAGGCTAGGCTCATCAACTGAGATTCCCAATTGCCGGTATCATTGAAAACTTGTGATTCCGGTCAAGACTGACTAAGGCGATAGAGAGAATTCCTATTGAGTTACCTTTCTTGGGATAACACCCATTGATCTAACAGCATGGGATATTCTTACAAGAGCGGATTCAATCGGGTTAACAGCATCGGGTATTCTCACTGCTAGCAATCCAGTTAGTTAGGTTTCGTATTCCTATTATACAGTATTACTAATAGTTCATAGTATCTAATCTGATTTGAGAACGGAATTAAAATAAAGCGAAAAGCTGAACGAAAGAAATAGGTCAAACTGCATGCAATCGACAGCCAAAAGAGAGAAGCCAGTCGCGGCACACTGACTATATCCTACCCCGGTGACCAGAGTAATTTCCCTCGCCTTGATGTTGAATAGAACTAAGCTCCTCCTAGATAGATTCATTTTGTTGACCTTGATTCCAGACACCATGAATGCGCCGCTTTCTCGATCCAATCTCGCACTTGGTCTGATCGCACCCTAGATCAAGTTGTAACCGAAGTAGACCAAGAAGGGAGTGGAATGATGATTACCGTCTCTTGGATCTCATGGTTTGGAGCAAGCTCCGCTTTCCTTTCACTTGCTTTTCATCTTTCTCCTCGGTCGAACCGAACCCTCTTTTCAGTGCTTTCCAAGTCCGAGTTAGCTCCTTGATGGTAAGACCTTGATGCGCTAGCTCCTTGAGTTGACACCTTGATGGTAGCTGCTAGCTTCTTGGCTCGAAAGAGTCTCATTGAATCTGGAGTTTGACTAACCTGGATTTGGCTAAAAGGACCTATTATTTTCATTCTCAGTCCCTATTATTCTTATTCTAAAGTACCATTGGAGCTCCTTTTCCCGACAACAGATCGGAGAGCTTACTTTCTCAAGTCATACGTCTTTTGTTCAGCCAACAGTGTTCCGCTCTACTTATTATTACTTACTAGCGCCCTTCACTTCAACTCATACATACTAAATTTTTCCAGCTTATTCCCAAATCAAAGCTACTTGCTTATAAGAGAAGAGCAAGGTGCGTAGCTGGCTTTAACAAGCATGGAAAGGTATCCAGAAAGCACAGTAAGAGCTATGATATAGGCGCCCTCTCATCTAATACCCGCTACTAAGGATTGAAAGTAGCACAATCGGCTATAGAACTCCAGATCTACGAATAGCCGCGGGCAAGCCCCTTTAACAAGCAAGTAGCTAGCTTCCACCTTACTTAACAGCAAGGCGCGAAAGCCTTCGCCTATAGCTTCTACTTCTACTTAGCAGCCCAAATAAAGTATCCCTGCTTCCTTTAAGAGGCTAGTACTAAAGCTACTAAAGCTAGTATACACGCATTTGCCCGATTGCTTTAAGAAACGCTTTACCTCCTACTTTCACCTGCCCTTGTCATCCATTTCTCCCCCCGCATCCGGTTCTACCTGTCATATGATTGCTGGCCCCGTATCAGGCAGGAGCGCTCTACTAGGTTTCACTCCGTTCCTCTCATTCCCACCGGTTCCGACAAGATCGAGAAGGTGAGCTCTTCGCCCAACCCAATACTTATCTTCCCCTTTTCTCGGGGACAATGAAGGGTGGTGGTTTATGTAAATTCCTTCCCTTTGAAGATAGGATTTCATGGTTCGGGATAAGTTCAGTCGATAAACCGATCGACCCGCCTGTTAATACATATATAATATGGATTGGGATTCCTCTCTTCAATTCCGTTCAAAGGCGGTAGGGTGAATTGACGAAGAGAGGGTGGAACTTGGACATTTACTTCATTGTCAGCTCAACACCCGGCACACAAATCTTTCTCTGCCTCCCTTAGCTGCCTAGCTAGCTTCTTTCAATCGCGTAGCTACCAGTCCTAGCAAAGACAAGACAGTGGGTCCAACCATGCCCATCTCTTTCTCTTCTGCTTTCGGTATTAAGGGAATTCTTTACCAGCTTGCTTGAGTGAATGAAGAGTATTGATTTCTTTCTGTCTTCGCTCTTGCCTATGCCTTAGCAACCGGTGCTCCAGGTCTTTATGGGTAAACCAAAGAAAATATAACGGCTTAAAGACTAGGCCTGCGCTTACCTTTAATGGCTTTTGGATGGCTCTTGCCTCTTGCCCTACCGATTTATGCTACCTCGTATGGTACTGTCTTTCTCGCTGCGTCTTTTTCTACAGGGAGTACCCCAACCAGCAGCTTAAGAAGTCATTCCAGTGCCAATTTCATAGCCTTTCCCATAAAAGGTAGTGCCTCCCACCTTCCGGTCTACTGCTTATAAATCAATGGCTTAGACCCGTCTACGGGCTTTAGCTCTTTAAGGCAGGAGATTCTATGCCACTAAAGCTTTATGCCATCGAAGACTGGTCCCGAAAGCGATTAGTAAGCGAACTAGGATCTGCAACATTCTACTTTGATCCGCCTTGGTTCACGCTCTACCTATCTTATTCCTTCACAGCCCTTATCATGGACTATCGCTTAGCTACGACCGCCTAGCGAACTCCTTAGCTCATCTAAGTCGGAGAGGGTATTTATTCATCTGCTCTTCCGGGTTAGACCCTTCCTTTGTCAACACGCCTATATACGTCAGTCGAAAGCGCCTTATTCCCCACCTCATAAAAGAGAGGACGACTTCCTTTCCCGGCTTGATTCAGTTCAGTTACTCGCCTCAAAAGTGATTTTGCATCTCCCGAAAAAACGGAGTTCTAGTTATTTCTCCCTAACAGCCTTATGATCTGAGTGATTCTACCTCACCCAAGAAAGGTTTTGCATGAACGTCTTTCCTCTCGGCAATAGAGGGATTGGTCTTCTCTTCTTTCAGACAGGGATTACCACTCCGGAGATAGTTCAGTAGATGCAAAGGTTGACTTCTCTCTCGCTTCGAAGTCTTATGAAGAATATCAGGAAAGCAGTTTTCCCTCCTTGTGAATAGCTTCTTCGGTCGAGTAGCTTCCCCACTTTCCGAAGTAAATCTTATCAGATTCGAAGACCTATACTTTTGAACTTCGCTAATCATACCGCATTCCTATATTCGATGCCGTCTTTGTCGAGTAGTTCTAAACTAAACTCCGATACTGCATTCCCGGATTGTGATTGCCTCTCAAAGAGCTGCTTCCTCCTCTCCGTGCTTTATCTTTCGCTTCGAATCCACTCTTTTTTAATGGTATGGGAATGGCGCTTCTCTTAGATACCTTCTAGCGGGTTCGATACCTCTTCTAGCAGGCTTTAACGCCCCTCTCTCTAACTCAATCCAGCCCTAATGGGGCTAACCTCTTTACCGGATCCTTAGAAGTCTGCCCGGACCTCTCAGGCTAAAACAGAGGTAAATACGATTGGAGCGGCGTCGCTGAACGAAACGCTTACTATACACACTCCATCAGAAGGTCCGATTCATCCAGGGCAGCCAAATCGTTACGATTCACGGAGAGGAGGATCGTCCGCCTATTAAGAAAGTGAGAGACTACGCTGGATTCGTGCCCCCTAGTAGTAAGGTTCAGATTGGAGATCCGACTGAACCGGAATTCTTTATTATAAAGGGCAGAAAGTGAACATGGTGGAATTCAGCCCTCCGAGGAAAGAAAGAGTTGCTCCCGTTCTACTCATATGGGTAAGGGGAAAGGGCAACCCCAAAATCCTAAAGTAAAAAAGGGCAAAGCGCTACCTTCCGGGACTAGGATTGGGACGAGACCCGCAAGGGCCTCCAGAATTCCCCGAATACCCAGTGCACTACAGGACATTTGGTTTGGGGTACAGGCCAAATAAATAGGCAGGAACTGCATGATTACCATACAAGGTTTAGGGTCAGCCCTTTAGCTTTCTAGAGGCAGGAGTGGCTAGGGGCGAAGTAGAATAGCATAAGTAGAAAAAAGGCTGGAATGAAAGCCGGGGTCGGCGAAAAAGAATAAGTGGATTAATTTTGCAGGTACTAACTATGTGTTTTCCCATCTGCTGTCCTTTGGGCTGTCTATCGTCAACCCCTTGGTGGGTAATACACAACGGGGGATTGAGCCCTAAAGCCCACTCCAGGGCTAGACTCCATCCTATTCCCCTGCCTTCCATTTCTAAACCAAATACCGGTAAGTGTCCGGCATAAAGAAAATCTAATGTTTTTTGTTTCCACCGAATGCTTGTCGTCCAGACCTCCCCTCCCCTTTTCTCGGAATTTCTTTTTTATTAGTAAGGGAATGAAGCGGACCGGAAAGAAGATTGATTGATGAATCCATCCGCGAGGAAGACAAAAGCGAGAACGGTAATAGCTCCATAACCTAATTGTCTTCCTATAACCGAAGAGAAAGCGCTCTTACCTCTCCTTCTTACCGGCACCTTTCTTTCACCCATCCCCTTTTATATCAATAGGGAACTCCTGCCTGTCAGTCATCCAGTTGTGATCGCTATCGCCCCTATTCTCTCAACAAAGCCTCTCCTTTATAGATGAGGGAGAGTACCTTCGCTACCGCTCTCTCCAAGCCGGCCATAATAGAAGAGATAGGCTAAGCTTGTCTCTTCTATTATCTGGGTTGAGGATAGAATCGTTCCTCAGGCAAGAAGAATAGACAGATAGACTGAGAACAGAGCGACAGCACGAAAGATAGATTAACCCAGCAGAGGGAGGGACGGCATGAATTCTTTACTTACCGCAAGAAGGAAGGGCAGCTCGCCCAACACCTACTCCTCCTCCTAATACAGCTATGACTAAAAGTACTATTCCCTTTATGACCTAAAACAAGCTGATTTCCGCATGTTAGGCTAGCCCTCTTTCTTTACAAAAAAGTGGAAACGTGCTCCCTTTTTCTCTTTTATTTTAAGGCTTTTACTATTTTGAGATAAAAATAACTCAAGGGGCCCCTAACACTCTTGTTTTCATTTACTAACTCTACTTCAATTTATTCACTTCGCTAGCCAAGCCTTGAAAGATCCGTTACAGGCAGAGTGATTGAACAAGCGATTGAAGACCGATGGCATGGAAGGGAATCAGTCTTTCAAGGACCCGGCTTCGTGGACAGGGGTTCGTAGACGAGAAAGAATAGAATCAAGGGCATGCCCGACCCGAGCTCCTACTCCTAGGCCAGAGCAAGAGCAGAGGGGAAGAAGGAAGATTAAAATGAAATACACGGATTCGCTCGACCGGGGCCTCTTCCTCTTTCCGAGAGATTCAAGAAGAACGAAAGGCGCTTGAAGCAATTGAAGAGCTCGGCCGGGCAGTTCAACTGAATCAAGAACTGAAAGAGCCATCATGGGTGATCCCGCAACTTCCAATTCAATGGTGGATAAAGAAATGAGCTAGCCATTCCTCGAGAAGAAAAAAACTAGGGCAGCAGCAAGGCAAGGGGATTTGAACCCGAAAAGAAGAATTCGAATGCGCCAATGTCAATGCATTTGACCAACCGATTGAGAGATTGGATTTATTATACGCCCCTTAGAGATTCACTAAGCGGGAAGGCAGATGCGACCAATTCAATTCGACCGCTTGGAAGGCATGAAAATATAAAGCACGGCGGCACCGCTAATGGATTTTAAAGAACAGCAAGACTAATAGTCAGAATGTATGAGATGGCTTGGCTTAAACCGGACTTTCTTACTAAAGAAAGATAGGTCATTGCGAGCAAGGTCTGTTTTGAACAAATCGTCCTATAAAACCATATCCGCTGAGGTTTCGAAGAATAAAGGCTTACCAAGGTCTAAGCTGGCGTCTAATGTCTCTCTTTCTCTACTCTTTATCCGATGAATCTATCGTCTACACTGTCTTTTTTCTCCTGTGATGAATTTTCTTGTTTTGAACCAAAAAACATTCTCCCGTAATCACCGCTCTTAGGCCGAATCTGTACGAAGAACCACTGCTCCCTAAGAAATTAATTTGAGCTTCTATCTCACTCAACGAGATCATAACAACCAAGGGAAGGGTCAAAGAGAGAAGAGCCTATCAATTGCATAGAATAAGCCCTTCTTGATTGAGATTGAAATGAGAAGGACTTTAGGCCTTCTACCGCCTCTTTTTCGGTATGAGAAAGTAGAAGCTCTTTCCTTTTATTCGAAATGAAAAGTCGAACTCACTGGCGAGAGAGCCTACTAGACTGATCGCCGCTGAAAGTAGGGATGAGGAGCAGCCTTCCTGGTCGAACATAAAAGGAAAGTTGACTAATCTCGACGGAGCCCGCCGAGATTGTTCAAAACCTTGCTCCATCTCACATTTAGTCTATCCCTCTTTCCCGGAACCTTATAGATGGATTGGGTACTCGAAGCTTCATCACTCGCTGTAGAGCAGATATCCGTAGCCGAGCAGATGAGAGAGAAGGAAGCTTTGCGAGATTTGGAATATGACCCAAAAAAAGTATAGACTTAAGAACGGTGATGATAGTTCAGTTGTCGAAGAAAAATGTCCCGATGAACCTTTATTCGCACTTTATGTCGCTAACCCGTGGCGGACAGAGCTAACAGGTGACGGGAAAGGTACCTCCACATTTATAACCTCGGGAGAGGAGGACATTGATCGAGCTTTTCCATGCCTAGCCCCAGTTTCGGTTAAAGACCCAGAGCGGGCTACGGATCTATACCAAGCCCGTTACGCCATAATTCATTGAGGTTGATCCCGAAGTTGTGGTCTATCCCGTAGCAGTAGTCTCTATTTATTCACCCCAAGAATGAACTATCCTTTGTTTCACGGGATGGATTTCATTAACACGGATAGACCAGAAATGGTCTTCGCAAGCATACCGCTTTCTGTTCAAGAATCGGTAGCGGTTTTAAGAGAGACTACCGAGCTCCACGATAAGCGCCTATCATCTCTATGCGAATTCTTACCTTAGCTTTTCGTCTTTGATTAGTATTAGCGAAAGCTCGCTCGACTTAATAATAGCTGTTTTACTCGACTTGCTTACTAGCTGCCTTTCTGACTAATATCATAATTTGACTTGTGAATTTAGAGTTCTAAACGGAGTACACTAGGAGAACAGTAGTTTCCTCTTGTCTCCCTTTTATGAACACGGAATGATCAGCATTGCTTCTCTGGAAAGGCATCTATCTTCGTAATAACCAAACTTCATATCTCGAACCAAGCCCGAGAAGACTGCTTGAGACCATATATCGCCTTTTTTCACCTGAAAACTTTCCCTTCCTCTCCCTGAGCTCGAAAACCGGTGGAGGATTCATATAAACAAACCTATTCGTGGGGGTCTCCATGAAGAAAGGCCTTTTTGACATCGAGCTGATGCAGTGGCCAAGATCTGTTAGCTGCAACTGACAGAATGACTCGTATGGAATTGAGTTTAGTTTGGCCACAGGAGCAAACGTCTCGAGATAATCGATGCTATAGGTTTGTTTGAAACCTTTCGCCACAATACGAGCCCTCTCGATAGAGCCATCAGCTTTGTGTTTCAGGGTATATACCCACCAGCAGCCAACCGTACGTTTGCCTCTTGGTAACGTGATCAATTCCCAAGTGTCGTTCTTCTTTAGAGCCTCCATTTATTCTATCATAGCTTTCTTCCACTGAGGATGATTGAGGGCTTCTTCAAGTAAAATTCTCTTTATTAGCTTTCTTTCATTCCCTCTCTCGAATCTATGCCCGCTTTTCGTTGAATTAAAGATTCAGGAGTTCCACAAGTACCGAAAGAACCAAAAGGAATTAGGGAGGGACAAGCGGAAAAGCAGAAGCGGATTTGGCACAGCCGAACATCCAGGGACAAGCGTTTTAGAAGTGTGACCAAGCGCGCGCAGCCATTGTAGGCACAGTCTCTTTAGCTGAAGGTGAACTCGCTCCTTTCCTCTGGTCTACATTAGAATGCTTGGGTAGCGTGTGGCTTAGGGGGTATGCTTCTCATCGTTGGAGGATGCATTTCGATTTGATGATTGGTACCCTCTATTCACTAAAGATGGACGAACGCGCTCCTGAGAATGCCTTCTTAATTAATGAATTAACGTGTAATCACGGACACGCCCCGATAAGCAGGCGCCTGGCAGCAAAGATCATAGATCTCAGATTTGACCAATCTATCGCCGACATCAGAGGCCTTAAAGTTGATGACCGATGGTCAGAGGGCGTATAGGTCAACGGTTCAGAGATGCGATTCTCCGCCTTCAGTCACCAAGTCGCAGTGACAACGCCTTCCAGCGGTAGTCCTCCGGTAATCAAGCAAGAACAAAAAAGGCTAGGCTTTTCCGTTCTCAACCACTAAGGAGCTTCTTCAGAGGCGGAGAGAATTGCCCAAGGCTATAAGGTTAGAAAGGAGAGGAGGGCCGAGCTTTCAAAAAGGGAAGGAGTTGTCCCTCAGAGATAAAGGAGTTGTTCGTCTTTGAACTGTGGTGTTCTCGGGCGTGAACATTTGGCGCTGGAATGAGCTTCAGTGCCACTTGAATATGAATAATGTGAGGGATTGGTTGGAGGGAAAATTTCGAACCAATATGGTGCTGTTGATATGGCACTTGGTGAATTGTTGTACTGTCGGTACAGTACTTGGTGGGGGTGATTGCCGGGTAGCGGACTACTGGGTCATCCTTTTGAGG